>PVKC010011169.1:0-18338 GCA_004027635.1 Crocidura indochinensis
TTCCTGGGTGTTTCAGCCCTAGGATGGACTTCTGGGAGAGCGAGTCTTTTTTGGGGACCAGTTTGGTCCACTCCCACGAAATCCAGAACAGCAAAGGACAAAGAAACACAAAGAAAAGACAAGACTCACAGTTCTTAGGAGTTGGCCCTACTGGGCAGGCGTGGATGTGGAGAAATTCCCAGCCTCAAGGTGTGTATTTTCAATGGGGATCTAAGTCTTCATATGGCTCCATCAGTAGTCCAGTATTTAGTACAATTAAGAGACTGTCTCAGGTCTGGGAATGGGAGGAAGCAGACCCAGGGACAAGTCCTTTGTTCTTTTTCTCCCAAGGGCAAGTCAGAGAATGACTGAGCAGGCAATGTCTGGAGCTGACCCAATTTAAGATCAAATGTTCACCTCACAAACAACACAGGTTTCTTAACCACTCTTTGCATAGTTTTTTTTGTTGTTATAGATAAAATAGAGAACACTAGAATACATGTTTATTTGGATGGCTGTTACAGCTGGACACCAAGTGTTAGTCACTATTGGTTATCATAGAGTTATAGAGGAAATATTTTCTATCCCTTCAACTCTTACAACAATGGTTTCTGAGGTTTATTCCAACTAACTCAAGGTATGAATCCCTCTTGAGACAGCTGGGCATGTTGTTTTCTTCTTGCTTCTGTGTAAAGTAGAATGTAGTTGCCATTGCAGATCCTAGCCACCACCAAATTCAAATTGTATTATGTGGGAGATGTTTTCCTGAGGGCTGCTCCCTGCAGCCTGCAGTTTTCAGTAGTCATTATGTACATGCTGATCATGGAAATGAACAGGTCAGGCAGCAGGGACATCATACAAGAAACCAGATGGAGTCGTGGGAAAGATGCATAGGGACCAGGGAGTTGAGCAGCCTCTTGGATCTTACTGGTCCAGCCAATCTTCTTCCTGAGCTGCTTTCCCTGCCATTTTTATTAACTAGAGTTAACAGAGCAAAGGTAATTCACTGAGGGGCAAGGTTACATATTAAGGATGCTTCTGTTAATTAAACCTAGGTGGATCTCAATTGTGGATGTTTTGTTACAACTCAAAAAGGGTGTAAGGAACAAAAGAAAAACAGGGAATGATGTAAAAAAACTCAAATAAGGATGTCTAAAGTACTCTACAGGAAAATCAAAATTTATGATTTTTTGACTAGAAATTATTATTGTGAGAAAATGATACCAATACTCTTACATGATAGTTGGGAGAAAATGATTCATTAAAATATAAACAGGAACTAAAGATAATGCAGCAGGTAAGATACCTGCTAGCACATGGCCAAATCATAAGTTCATCTGAGCTTAACTAATAGTGATTCCTGAGAACAGGGCCAAGAGGAAGCCCTGAAAATTGCCATGCGTGTGCTCACCAAAGAAACTCAAACAAAAATAAATTAAAATAGCAATTAATGAATATAGAATATATCTGAGGTGCAAAGGGGTAGCTATATACAAGATTCCTGGGTTATCTATCTCTCTTGATACCAGTGTCAGAAACTGGTGGAACAGTTTCATTGAGCAATTCAGACAAGGGCTGTGAGAATGTGTGTGGGGTGCACATAAAGAGTTTGAGAAATGTTAAAAGTTAGAGTTCAGGGGCCAGAGCAGTGGCACAAGTGGTAAGACATCTGCCTTGCCAATGCTAGCCTAGGTTCGATCCCCTGGCTTCCCATATGGTCCCCCAAGACAGGAGTGATTTCTGAGTGCACAGCCAGGAGTAACCCTGAGTGTTACTTGATGTGGTTCAAAAACAACAACAACAAAAAAGTTAAGTTCAGTAAACAAGTGAAGGAATGTTTGTTGAAAAGTGGTGTCAGAGGGGCCAGCGAGATAGCATGGAGGTAAGGTGTTTCCCTTACATGCAGAAGGTTGGTGGTTCAAATCCCGGCATCCCATATGGTCCCCTGAGCCTGCCAGGAGCAATTTCTGAGCTTAAAGTCAGGAGTAACCTCTGAGCGCTGCCAGGTGTGACTCAAAAAAAAAAAAGTGGTGTCAGAGATAAATGAGGCTTGGCATTATAGGACTGGTCTTGTAGGCCATGGTAAAACAAAGACTTTAGATAGTACAAGATAAATCAGGGGGTGTTTCCAAGCAGAGGGTTGACATGTGATTTATGTTTTAAACTGATATTCTGTATGCTAATGGAGAAAAGATTATTAAGGATACATGGCAGAAAGAGGCAGGGGGAAGTAGTGACTGTAACAAATTCTGTTTCTGATGGTATCTGGAGCTCTGATGAGTGGAAGTAAGGATGTAGGTTCAACTTATATCTCAAAGCCAGTGGCAAAGCAATTGTTGATGCACCAAGGATCTGTGTGTCTATAAAAGGTACTGTGAAATAAATAAAAAAGATAGTTATATGCATGTGGACCTTCTTAATCACCATAACCAATATTTCCATTTTAACTTACCTAGCACTAAAGGATAGAGAAAGAAATAAGTTGAAATTTTGCTAAGATACAACTTTGAATTACTTTTGAAGGGAGCTCTTATTAATCACTGCACATTCAGCACCAGGGACAGTGGCAGACAAAGTAGACTTCAACAAGTGTTGATTGAATCAGTGGTATTTTGACCGATGAACACAGCCAAGCAATTCAGGCTGTGTTGTAGTTTAGGTTTCCTGCATTCCGCCTGGAAATATTAGGTATGGTAATTAAGAAGGTCCACATACATATAGCCATCTCTGTAATTTTACTGCTACACTTTTTATATTCTGTCACTCCCTTTCGACTGGAATGGTCGTGATCACTCCATCCAGTTAACTTCATAAAATCCTATAAACTTTTTCTGAATTTGCTCTGCTTGTGAAAGTTTTTATTTCACTCATTAAGCTTTGTGGTTCCTTTCATTGTAGTACTTATCACTCTCTGTTACAGTGATTTGTTTGCATATATACTTCTCCTGACTCATTGGAAATATCTTACATTTGAGGGAACTTATAACTAAGCCAACCTGATATGTAACAAACACCAAATCCTTTTCTGTTACAAAAATCATATTTGGAGGCTAGAGCAATAGTTCAGTAGATAGGGTACTTGCCTTTCGTGTAGCCTATCTTGGTTTAATCCTTGTCACCCATATAGTCCTCCAAGCATTGATAGAAAGTAAGTTTATCACTAACAATAAAAGAATAAAAATAAATCATATTTTATTTCCAGATAATCTCTCCTTTAATTCTAAGACTTAGTTCTAGGAGTTAGAAATGAAAAATTATACTATTAAAATAGCTATTGGTCTAGAATACAGTAACTACTTATATTAAATAAACTTCTGAATCAAACACAAACCATAACTTCCTCCATTTTCAGTTTGTTAAAAATATGATCTTGGGGCCAGAGAAGCAATTCATTAGTTAAGGTACTTGTTTTACTTTCCTTAAGATACCTTAAGTTATGTGGATGGCCCTGGTTTAGTCCTTGAGAGCACACATGATTTCCAAAGCCCTACTATGTGTGATTCCTGAGCATTGAAGTCAGGAGTAAGGCCTGACACAGATGAGTATGATTCCAAAACTACCTTGAGAAAAAGGCTTTTGAGTTGTCATGCTTCATTGAATGGAACTCAAGTATAGATATTTTTAAGTCGAAGAATCTAGAAAAAATACTATATTTGTAGTCACAAAAATTTTTTGCAACAGTGAAAATTGGAACCAAGCCAAGAAATGTAGGCTTTACACAATTCTGTCATCTCTAGAGAGAGAGGTATATTTTTTTGCTTTTAAAAATACAGAATATAAATCTTAAAAATGAAAATTAAAAGCTAAGCTTCTGTTATTGGGCTTCATTTCTTATACTAAATATCAATGTAGAGTGAAGGATCATGAAAGGTCTTCATCATAGAATGTGATATTGAACATTTAAAAAAAAACAGGCACCAGGGATTCCTGGAAAGCCAGCAATTTAAGGATATGACTCTGACTTACTTCCATTATCATTTTTAAAGTTACAATATAATACAAAAATTAAGATCTACCAGATTTTGAAATAGGAAAAGATATCAGAAACTTAACAGACTTCGATAAAGTGTATGCACACATGGAGAGTTAATCCTCTATCTCAAGGCTGCCTATGTAAGAAAATAGCATGGGAGAGTGTGTAATCATGCCTTTTTTGTGTATTTTTTATGGCTGGGTTCTCAAGAAAACAGTTTGGATAAAGATATTTTCTCCTACCAAATCTAAAGTATTAACTCTCTCTTCTTTACACTGTGGGATATTTTTTGTTTGTTTTTGTTTTTGCTATGCATTTAGGCTATACCTGGTAGTGCACAGGTCTTATTCATGACTCTTTAGTAAAGAATTATCCTGGTGATGCTTAGAGTATCATGTGCCAGGGTTGATCACAAGCAAGGTAATCACCTTATCTTCTGTACTCTCACTTCAGTCTTAGAACTGGATATATTTAATCAATCATTTCTATATAAGTGCTGCTCACAGGCTGAATAAGATATGGATTATGTCTAATGTAAAGAAATAAATGTTGAAAATGAATCACTAGAACTCAGAAATTTCTGACCAATCACATGATTTTGCAAGCCTAGAGCTTCCAATGACTATCCTAATAAGGTGGGTCACAGCTGTGTGACCCCTCATCTTCCTTGGGTAATATGAGCCTCACTACTCAAAGAGATTGAGTGTACCCAGATAATCCCTGGCTACCATAAATAATCATTAATTTTTCAACTGAGAGGCAAAGCCTCCTGACACATGTCTCTAAATTTGGCATCTGCCCTATACCCCCAGGCTGTTGCAAGCATACTCTGGCAAAGGAAAAATAAACTTCTCCTCTTGGCTAGAAGATTTGAAATGGGGCACACAGGGGATCTGACAAGACATACCTCAGTCTTCACTGTGATTAAAGGAAAAGATTTCTTTGGAAAGGACATGCACATGAAAAGAAAAATATCACCAGAAACAAACTTTCTTCAACTCACACAATGAATATCAATGCTGAAAAACTTTTATTTTCCTATAAAAAGTATTACCAAAAGAGTTATAAATATTGCTACCACATCATCGGCATATTCCAATAAAATACTGTAATTGCAGAGCAGTCCAAAACATAAAAGAAAATACAGTATCGAAGTGAAATATTGTACTTTTAAATACAATCATGCCACTAAACAGCATTAGCAGCATATCATGCTAGCTTTGACTTTCTGGATTCAGAGGGATTAATTGCTGTCTATCTCAAGAGGTAGCCTGAGAGTATAATTTCTCTAAGATCAACCTCAAAGAATTAATTTATATAAATATACATACAGTTCATGCCTTAACTTAAATAATACCTTTCCAAATTTCTTATCATCTGTTTCATTTTCTTTTCACCTCCATAACATTAAAAAGGAAAGAAATGCAGAAGAATTTCTAGATATTTATTTGGCTAGGAATATTTAGTTTAATTCTTTTATATTTTCTTTTTGTATCTCGCCATATATGCCTACTGTAATCCAAAAATCTAATAGATATGAATGCTATTAATCTTTTAATAGTAAGACTTGGGATTATAATTTTACTAAGAAATAACACATATTAGAGAGGGTAAGTGCCATGGTAAGGTTCTTCTGATATAACATGAATGGGAATGTAAGTAGGCTGACATTAAAGGGCTCAATTATTTAGTTAAGTCCAGCTATATGCTGTTCCTCCAGTTCTTAAAGTAAGTTCTCCAAACAACATTTGGACTGCTTTGGAGTTTTTTTAAAATGCAAATTATTAGAAATGGAGATAGCATACAAGGGCTAAGACATTTGCTTACACATGACTAATCTCAATTGAGGTTGATTCCCATCGCCACATATGTTCGTCAAGCTCTGCCAGGATTGATCACTGAGCAGAGAGTCAGAATTAAATTAGGTGTAGAATCAAAGCAAACAAAAAAATACCTGCAAGTTATCAAACTTCCCATGAATCCACTAAGCAGAAGCTTGGAGGAAGGCACAAATTTCATTTCATTTTAAAGATGCTCATAAAGTGGGGCGGTGTTTCAGTGGTAGAGCACAATTCTTGTATGTGTGAGGAAGGAAAGAAGGAAGGAATAAAGGAAGGAAGGAAAGAAGGAAGGTAGGAAGGAAGGAAATGAAAAAGAAAGGAAGAAAGAAAGAAAAAGAAAGAAAGAAAGAAAGAAAGAAGAAAGAAAGAAAGAAAGAGAGAGAAAGAAAGAAAGAAAGAGAGAGAGAAAGAAAGAAAGAAAGAAAGAAAGAAAGAAAGAAAGAAAGAAAGAAAGAAAGAAAGAAAGAAAGAAAGAAAGAAAGAAAGAAAGAAGATAGGGAGGAAAAAGAAAGAAAAGACAGATAAATAAAATGAGAAAGGGAAGAAAAATAAAGACAGAAAACAAGAGAAAGAGAAAATGAGAAAGTAAGAAACAAAGGAAGCAAGAAAGAAAAAAGAAAGGAAGAAAGAGCAGCCTAATCAGCTTTTATTAGGGAAGTAACTTGCACCAAGTCAGTGATCCCACAAGAAGAGTGTTGCTGCTCTGCTTCACTCCCATGCTGATCATTTCTGTAGTCAATGAGCCCTAACACATTACATAAAAATCATCACCAAAATGCAAAAGTTACAATGGGAAAACAGTGCAGACCCCCAGGACACTTAGTAAATAAAGAGGATGGTTCTGAAGATCCAACTAAGAACAGTCACCTATGTAGCCTCTCTGAGAATCATTTCAGAGAGGAAATGTAGAGGATGTTCAAAAACGTCTTGCTCCATTTTGCATTTATTGTCCCTTTAACAAAGATTAGGTAATTGTATATCTGGGGAACATTATCTGAATACTCTAGTCTATTCCACTGATCTGAGGGTCTGTCTTTATTCTAATACCAAGCTGTTTTAATGACTATAGCTTCGTAATACAGTTTAAAGTTGGGG
Organism: Crocidura indochinensis; assembly: GCA_004027635.1. Lineage (NCBI taxonomy): Eukaryota > Metazoa > Chordata > Mammalia > Eulipotyphla > Soricidae > Crocidura > Crocidura indochinensis. The sequence goes on from PVKC010011169.1 coordinate 6,889, forward strand.
AAAGGGATGCCTCTCATATTCCCTTTCCCAAGGGTAGCTCTAGCTATTCGTGGGTTTTTATTGTTCCAGGTGAATTTCAGGAGTGTTTGATCCACTTCTTTAAAATAATGTCATGAATATCCTTAGGGACTAAATTAAATCTGTAAATACTTTGGGGAATATTGACATTTGAATAATGTTAATTCTCCCAACCCATGAGCAGGGTATGTGTCTCCATTTTTTGTGTGTCCTCTTTTATTTCTTAAAGCAGGGCTTTGTAGGGTTTTTTTCTTTTGTATAAATCCTTCATATCTTTAGTTAAGTTTACTCCAATATATTTGAGTTTGTGTGACACTAATGTGAATGGGGTTGTTTATTTAATGCCCATTTATTCTCTATCATTATTGGTGTATAATAAGGCTATTGATTTTTGCATGTTTACTTTGTAGCCTGCCACTTTGTTATATGTATCTATTCTAGAAGTTTTTTGGTAGTCTTTCAGGTTTTATAAATATAGTATCATGTAATCTGCAAACAGTGAGAGCTTGACTTCTTCCTTTTCTTTTTATTTTTTTATTTAAATATGTTATTTATTTTTTAAGAAGTAAAGTATTTTTATTTAACATTTTGATTACATATATGATTGTGATTAGGTTTCAGTCACGTAAAGAACACCCCCTTCACCAGTGCAACATTCCCACCACCAAGTCTCCTTCCCTCCCACCCCACCCCCACCTGTACACTAGACAGGCTTTCCAGTTCCCTCATTCATTCACATGCTTATGGTAGTTCTCTGTGTAGTTATTTCTATAACTGCACTCACCACTCTTTGTGGTGAGCTTCTTTAGCCATTCATCTGTTGAAGGGCATCTTGGTTGTTTTCAGAGCCTGGCTATTGTGAATAGTGCTGCAATAAATATAGGTGTGAGGAAGGGGTTTTTGTATTGAATTTTTGTGTTCTTAGGGTATATCCCTAGGAGAGGAATAGCTGGGTCGAATGGGAGCTCAATTTCCAGATTTTGGAGAAATCTCCATATCGCTTTCCATAAAAGTTGGACTAGACAGCATTCCCACCAGCAATGGATAAGAGTTCCTTTCTCTTTACATCCCGCCAGCACTGATTATTCTCATTCTTTGTGATGTGCGCCAATCTCTGTGGTGTGAGGTGGTATCTCATCGTTGTTTTGATTTGCATCTCCCTGATGATTAATGAGACTTCTTCCTTTTCTATCTGGATGCCCTTGATATCTTTTTCTTGCCGAATTACTATGGCAAGAACTTCCAACACTATGTTGAATAGGAGTGGCTAAGGAAGGCAGCCTTGTCTTGTATCAAATTTTAGAGAAAAGGATTTTAGTTTATCTCCATTGAGAATAATATTTGCCATTGGTTTGTGGTAGATGGCCTTGACTATATATAGAGAAACGTTCCTTTCAACCCCATCTTGATGAGAGTCTTTATCAAAAATTGATGTTGGTCCTTATTGAATGCTTTCTCTGCATCTATTGATATGATCATATGTTTTTTATTTTTCTTTTAATTGATATGGTGCATTTTGTTGACTGAATTACATATGTTAAAGCATCCTTGCATTACTAGAATGAAACCTACTTATTCATGGTATATGACCTTCTTTATGAGGCATTGCATCCTATTTGCCAGAATTTTGTTGAGGATCTTTACATCTTTGTTCATCAATGATATTGGCCTATAGTTTTCTTTTTTGCAGCTTCTCTGTCTGGTTTTGGTATCAAGGTGATGTTAGCTTCACAAAAACTATTTGGGAGTGTTCTTGATTCTTTAATTTCATGAAAGAACCTGAAGAGGATTGGTAGAAGCTCCTCTTGAAAGGTTTGAAAGAATTCGTTCGTGAATTCATCTGGGCCTGAGCTTTTGTTTTGGGGAAGACTTTTGATTACCATTTTAATTTCCTCAGTAGTGATGGATTTGTTTAGATATGCTAGATCATCTTGGCTTAATCACAGAAGAGTATAAGAGTCCAAGAATGTATCCATTTCTTCCAGGTTCTCATGTTTCATGGCATAATGCTCTCAAAGAATTCTCTGATTACTCTTTGAATCTTTGCAGTATCTTTAGTGATCTCCAATCTTTTCTAATTCGGAAGTGATGTTGGGACAATTGGTAAGCCAATTGTAAAAAAAACTCAAATCTTCTACCACCATGTACAAAGGTCAAAACCATATGGATTAAAGACCTAATATCATACCTGAAGCCATAAGGTATATAGAAAAACACATAGGTAAAATACTCCAAGACAATAAAGGAATCTTCAAGAAGGAAACAGCATTTTCCAAATGAGTCAAAGTAGAGATAAACAGATGTGATTATATTAATCTGGGAACTCTGCACCTTAAAAGAAATAATGCCTAGGATACAAAAGCCACCCACAGAATGGGAGAAGCTATTCAACCAGTACCCATAAGATAAGGAGATAATATTTTTAATATATTTATTTAAACACCTAGATTACAAACATGATTGTAGTTAGGTTTAAGTCATTTAAAGAACACCCCCTTCACCAGTGCAGCATTCCCACAACCAATGTTCCAAATCTACCTCCTCCCCTTCAACCCCCACCTGTACTCTAGACAGGCTTTCTACTTCCCTCATTCATTCACATTTTATAATAGTTATCAATGTAGTTATTTCTCTCACTGCACTCATCACTCTTTGTGGTGAGCTTCATGTCATGAGCTGCACCTTCTAGCCCTCCTCTCTTTTGTCTCTGAGAATTATTGCAAACATGTCTTTTATTTTTCTTAAAACCCATAGATGAGTGAAACTATTCTGTGTCTGTCTCTCTTCCTCTGATTTTTTTCACTAAACATTATAGATTCCATGTACATCCATGTATAGGAAAATTTCATAACTTCATCTCTCCTGAGGTCTGCATAATATTCCATTATGTCTATGTACCACAGTTTCTTTAGTCATTCACCTGTTGAAGGGCATCTTGGTTGTTTCCAGAGTCTGGCTCTTGTAAATAGCGCTGCAATGAATATAGGTGTGAGGAAGGGATTTTTATATTGTATATTTGTGTTCCTAGGGTATCTCACTAGGAGTGGTATAGCTGGATTATATGGGAGCTCAATTTCCAGTTTTTGGAGGACTCTCCACATCGCTTTCCATAAAGGTTGAACTAGATGGCATTCCCACCAGTAGTGAATAATAGTTCCTTTCTCTCTACATCCCTGCCAGCACTGCTTGTTCTCATTCTTTGTCGTGTGCACCAATCTTTGTGGTGTGAGATGGTACCGCATAGTTGTTTTGATTTGCATCACCCTGATGATTAGTGATGTGGAGCATTTTTTCATGTGCTTTTGGCCATTTGTATTTCTTCTTTGACAAAGTGTTCATTTCTTCTCTCCATTTTTTGATGAGATTAGATGTTTTTCTGTTGTAAAGTTTAGTCAGTGCCCTGTATATTTTGGATATTAGCCCCTTATCTGATAGGTATTGGGTGAATAGTTTCTCCCACTCAGTGGGTGGCTCTTGTATCCTGAAAACTATTTCCTTTGAGGTGCAGAAGCTTCTCAGCTTAATATATTCCATCTGTTTATCTCTGCTTTCACTTGTTTGGAGAATGCTATCTCCTCCTTAAAGACACCTTTAGTCTCAATGTCATGGAATGTTTTACCTATATGTTGTTCTATATACCTTATGGTATATACCTTCAGGTCTGATATCGAGGTCTTTAATCCATTTGGATTTGACCTTCATACATGGTGTCAACTGGGGCTCTGAGTTCGCTTTTTTGCAAGTGGCTAACCAGTTGTGCCAACACCACTTGTTGAAGAGGCTTTCCTTGCTCAATTTAGAATTTCTTGCTCCTTTATCAAAGTTAGGTGACTGTATGTCTGAGGAACATTTTCTGAGTACTCAAGCCTATTCCACTGATCTGAGGGTCTGTCTTTATTCCAATACCGTGCTGTTTTGATAATTATTGCTTTGTAATACAGCTTAAAGGTGGGGAAAGTATTGCCTCCCATATTCCTTTTCACAAGGATTGTTTTAGCTATTTGAGGGTGTTTATTGTTCTAAATGAATTTCAGAAGTGTTTGATCAACTTCTTTGAAGAAAGTCATGATTATCTTTAGAGGGATCACAATAAATCTGTATAATTCTTTGAGGAGTATTGCCATTTTAATTATATTAATTCTGTACACAATGAGTAGGGTATGCCTTTCAATGTCTGCATGTCCTCTCTTATTTCTTGGAGCAGGGCTTTATAGTTTTCTTTGTATAGATCCTTCAGTCTTTGGTCAAGTTGATTCCAAGATATTTGAGTTTGTGTGACACTAATGTGAATGGGGTTATTTTCTTATTGCTCATTTCTTCCCTATCATTATTGGTATATAAAAAGGCCATTTTTTGTGTGTTAATTTTGTAGCTTGCCACATTGCTATATGAATCTATTGTTTCTAGAAGCTTTTTGGTAGAGTCTTTAGGGTTTTCTAATTAAAGTATCATGTCATCTGCAAACAGTGAGAGCTTGACTTCTTCCTTTCTTATCTGGATGTCCTTGATATATTCCCATATGGGACACCAGGGGATAGAACCACGGTTCTTCCCAAGTTAACGCATAGCAAGGCAAATGCCCTACCACTTTACCATCACTCCGACCCCTCATCTATGGGTTTTAAGAAAAATAAAAGAAATTATTGAAATAATTTCCAGAGATGAGGGCCAGAAGGATTGGCTCAGCATATGAAGCTTGCCACAAAGGGTGATGAGTGCAGTTAGAGAAATAATTGCACTGAGAACTATCCTAACATTGTCAATATATGAGGAAAGTAGAAAGCCTGTCTCGAATACAGGTGGGGTGAGAAGAGGGAGATGGGGGCATTGTGGGAATGTTGCACTACTGAAGGAGGGTATTCTTTTTATGACTGAAACTCAACTACAATCATGTTTGTAAGGAAGGTGTTTAAATAAAGATATTATTTATTAAAAAATACTCAAAGAAACCATGGAATGGACATCTAACAAGATTAAAATGTTGCACAAGTATAAATAAGAAAAATTCAAAAAGAAGTGGCAGAAATTTGATAGGTGAAATGAAAAACTCACTAGAAGACCTCACAAGTAGAATAGCTACAGAGGACAGAATCAGTGAGCTGTAATGTAAGTTTCATAGCATTTCATTACAACTGAGAAGTAATAAAAATAAAGCCTTAAAATAAATGAACAGAATATTAAAAACTATCCTGAAATAAAACAATAAAGAATAGAAATCTGAAATAAATTCAGTAGTAACAATATAAGAGCCAACATTTCACTCAGAAATAGGAAGTCTGATAGGGAAACCTACCTCCTTGATAAATCCCCTAATTTACATCAAAGACTAGTTGAACAGAAACTGTTTTGAGATGTTAAAATTAACCTTCTCTTTTTAACTCTGTACTCTTACTTGAATATATATCTATTAATCATGTCTTCACCTCCTAAAGTCAGGTGAATTGTGTTGTAAATCAAACAATGTATACTGGTAAAGCTTCTGTTAACAAGAAAGTTATTTGTACTTTGCATAGAAACAAATGTGAGCATTCTTTTCATACCATAGAAAAAACTGACTGGAAAAATCTCCCATTTACACCCCTGATTCTTCACATTAAGTATTAGAACACCTTGTTCTCAATATATATATATCTATATATATAGATATATATAGATATATAGATATATATATGAATCATTTGGCTTCCAGAGCACAGGAAGAAAACCCCCTGAAGAATCAACATTCAAAGACATCACTCCTGAAAAGTTCCCAGAGATGAAGAATGCATGCATCCACAGCCTGGATACTCAAAGAATACCAGTAAAAGAGACCCAAATGAAAGTACACATTAGACACAATAAGGAAAACTATAGATAGGGATTGAATACTGAAGCAGCAAGACTAAAGAAGAAAATAATATACAAGAAAGCATCTTTAAGATTTATAGCAAACTTATCACAAGCAAACCTCCAGACACATAGGCAGTGATGGAACCTAGTAAAACAAATATTAGTATAAAAACTTTCTCACCAAGAATACTTCACCCAGCCAGACTTTCATTCATGATTAAAAAGGATACACAGGTTTACAGATAAACAGCAGCTTATAAATTTTACAGACACAAAAGCTACTTTAAAAGAATAACTGAAGGGTCTACATTTTTAAAATAATTTCTTTATTTAAGCACAGTGGTTACACAAATGTTCATATTTAGGTTTCAGTCATAGAATGTACACCACCCTTCACCAGTGCAACTTTCCTGATATCATAAATGGCTACTTTAGAGAAAGACAACCCCCACACTTCTACAAAAAAATGAAAACAGAATTCTGTGGCAATAATATCGCTCAACATCAATGGTCTAAATGCACCAATCAAGACTCATGGAATGGCAAAATGAATCAGAAAATTAAATTCAATATTGCTGTGTGAAAGAAATACATTTGGATAGTCATTTGCTATGACTCATAGTTAAAGATTTGAAGAGAGTTCTTCAAGCAAAAAAGGCTAGGGTAGCCATACTTTATCAGGTGACATAGACTTCAGACTTTAAAAGGTAATAAGAGACAGAGAGAATCATTTCTTAATAATCAAGAAATTTGTACATCAGGAAGAAATCATAGTGCATATTTGCATATATGCATCCAATAAAAGGACAGCAAAACACCTAAAACAACTACTAATATACTTGAAGAAAGACATCAATAACAACACATTAGCAGTTTGACAAGTGCTCCAAGAGGTGATTCCACTCTGCCACTTCTTGATAGATCAACCAGTCTAAAACTCAACAAAGATATATTGACTTTGAGGGAAAAAATGAGAGAGAGAGGGATTTAGTAGATAAATATAGAACTTTTCATCCACCAAAAGCTGAGTTCACATATTTTCCAATGCATATGGATATTCTCAAAGACAGACAAAATGTTGGGCCACAAACATATGTCCATAAAATCAAGAACATAGAAATAATATCAGCTATCTTCTCTAACCATGATGGACTAAAAATAGAAGTAAATTACAAATAGAAATGGAGAATTAACACTAATACCTGGATATTAAACAATTCACTACTGAAAGATCAATGAGCCAGAGAGGAAATTAAAACTTTCTGGAAAAATGTGAATGAAGATACAAATTATCAGAATTTTTGGAAAACAGCAAAAATTAAGAGAAAGGTTTATGGCATTGCATGCTTTCATCAGGAAAGAATAAAGAGCCTATATAAATAACCTAATGGCATAATTTACGAAGTTGGAAATGACCAACAAAATGAGGTAAAACAAGGCAAGAAGAAGAAAATAATAAAACTCAGAGAAGAAATTAATAAACTGAATACTCTAAAAGTAATTTAAAGGTAAATGAAACAGTGGTTCTTTGAAAAAATAAGCAATATTGATGAACCATTAGCAAGACTCACAAAGAGAGATGGCTTTAATAACCAAATTAGATATGAAAGGGGGATGTCAAAACAAATAATACAGAAAGAATCTATATGCCACAAAACAAGTAAACCTGAAAGACGCAGATAAATTCTTGAACTCCTGTAACCTTCCACTGTTGGACCAAGATGATCTGGAATACCTGAACAGACTATCACTGTCAAGGAAATTGAAATGTTAATTAAAGGTCTTCCCAAGAAGAAAATCCCAGTCCGATATAGATTCACTACTAATTTCATTCAAGCCATGAAAGTGGATTGCTGACAATCCTTTAGAGGCTCTTCCAGGAAACTGAAGGAATAGAAGCACTCCCAAACAGTTTCTATGAAGCTAACAACCCTGATACCAAGACAAGATAGAGCCTCCACAAAAAAGAGAATTACAGACTGACATTCTTCATGAACAGAGATGCAAATATCCTCAACAAAATGCTAGCAAGAAGAATACATCAAGAAGGGCATACACCATGACCAAGTAGAATTCATTCCAGAGATATATAATACACCATATCAATGAAAGAAAAAAGAAAAACCATATGACTATAGCAATAGATGCAGAGAAAACATTTCACAATGTATTGCACCCATTCATAATAAAAACTCTCAACAAGATCAAATACTTGCATGAACATTAGTAGAAATAAAAAAAAAGCATCAGACTTAAACAAAAAATCCAAAGTCAAAGGCAACAGAATCAAGACGAAATATAAAACACAGAGGGAATCACCTATACTAGCAGCGTTGGGGGGAAATGAGGGGGATATGAGATGCATGCTGGGAACAGGGGTAGAGAGAGGACAACATCAGTGGTAGGAATACCCCTGATTCAATGTCACTATGTACCTAAAATATTACTATGAAAGTTTTGTAAACCACTTTGGTCAAAATAAAAATTATTAAAAATATAACCCTCTCAATAAGATATGGCTGAAAGAACCTTCCTCAATATAATCAAAGTAATTCACCACAAACCTGTGACAAATATCATATCAAATGGGGAAAATTAAATGCTTTTTTTCCAGGATCTGGCACAAGACAAGTTTACCCTCTCTTGTCATTTGTATTCAATATTATACTGGAAGTGTCACAATTAGGCAATGGACGATATCAAAGACATCCAGAAAGGAAAGGATGATTTCAAGCTCTTGCTATTTGCAAATTACATGATACTATATTTAAAAATCCTAAAGCCTCTAGCAAAATATGATCTAGAAATAATATATCTATATAGTAATATCAACATTTTTGGCTTTCCTATTGCAAAATTTGAAAGGAAAGAAAGGCATATTGAAAAAGAACCCATTCACAATTGTGCCTCAGAAAATCAAATACCTTGGAGTTAATTTAACTAAAGAGATGAAAGACCTATACAAAGAAAGCTACAAAACACTGCTTTAATAAATAAAAGAAGACACAATAAAATGGAAATCAAATACTCTGCTCATGGATTGGGAGGATCAACATCATTAAAATGGCAATACTTCCCAAAGCATTGTACAGATTTACTGCAATCTCTATAAGAATACCCATGACATCGTTCAAAGACGTGGATCAAACAATTCTGAAATTCATATGGAACAATAAACCTCTATGAATAGTTAAGGCAATCATTGGGAAAAAGAACATGGGAGGCATTACTTTCCCCAACTTTAAACTCTACTATAAATCAGTAGTCATAAAAGCATCATGTTACTGGAATAAAGACATACCTTAGATCAATGGAACAGACTTGGATATTCTGAGACTAATCCCCAGGTATACAATCAATTAATATTTGATAAAGGAGCAAGAAATATGAAGTTGAGCAAAAAAAGTAGTAGTAGTGCTGGGAAAACTGATCAACTATATGCCAAAAAAAAAAAAAAAAAGGAACTCAGATCTCAAAGGTCTGCCATGTTCAAAGGTCAAATTAAAATTAATTAAAACCATGTTATCAGGGCTGGGGAGATAGCACAGTGGCGTTTGCCTTGCAAGCAGTTGACTCAAGACCTAAGGTGGTTGGTTCGAATCCCAGCATCCCATATGGTCCCCTGTGCCTGCCGGGAGCTATTTTGGAGCAGATAGCCTGGAATAATCCCTGAGCACTGCCAGGTGTGGCCCCAAAACAAAAAACAAATAAAACCATGTTATCAAACCTGATAACATAAGATTCATAGAGAAAAATATAAGCATAATGCTCCATGAATTGAAGCTAAAGGCATCTTCAAGTAAGAAACACCATTGGTCAAGTGAATGGAATGGAATCAAAGATAAACAAATGGGAGTACATTAAACTGAGAAGCTTCTGTAACTCAAAGGAAATGATGATCAGGATACATAGACTTTCTATGCTATTGGAATGCTCATCAGATTGGTGTTATTATAGAAGATATACAATGTACTGGTAGATCTTAGCAAGAAAAATAAAACATTCATCCCCCTCCAAAAATGGGGAGAAGAAATAAACAGGCATTTCCTCAAGGAACAAATAAAGATGTTTAAAAGGCTTCATATCACTAATCATCAGGGAGATGCAAGTCAAAACAGCAATGATATATCATCTCATATCACAGAAAGTGGCACACATCACAAAGAATAAGAACTAGTGCTGGCGAGAATGTAGGGGAAAGGGGTCTCTCATTCACTGCTGATGGGAATGTGAACTGGTCCAACCTTTTTTAGAAAACAATAGGATACCTCAAAAATTTAGAAATTGAGCTTGCACATGACCCAGCAATATCACTTCCAGGAATATAACCTAGGAAACCAGAAACACAGCTTAAAAAAACCCTCTACATTCCTATGCTCATCATAACACTACTTACAAGTGCCTGAGAACAGATGAGTGGATAATGAAACTTATAACTACATAATGGAATACTATGGAGTGTTAGGAATAATTAAGTCGGGGCCCGGGAGATAGCATGGAGGTAAGGCGTTTGCCTTTCATGCAAAAGGTCATCGGTTCGAATCCCGGTGCCCCATATGGTCCCCCGTGCCTGCCAGGAGCAATTTCTGAGCGTGGAGCCAGGAGTGGCCCCTGAGCACTGCCGGGTGTGACCCAAAAAAAACAAACAAACAAAAAAAGGAATAATTAAGTCATGAAATGTATTTATACATGAATATATAGAGAGAGCATTATCCTGAGTGGCATGAATCAGAGGAAGATAAGTAGACATAGAATGATATCTCTCATGTGTGGGATGTAAGAAAAAAATAGTATGACAATAATATCCAGAGACAATACAGTTGAGACTCAAAAGGAGCAGTTCATGGTAGGAAGCTTGCCACAAAGACAGGAGTAATGCACTTAGTGTAGAGAAGGGACCACAATGACAATAATAGTTGAAGCTGATCACTCTGGACAAGAACTGGGTGCTGAAAGGGGATAAAGTGATATGTATGGTATACCTTCAGTAACAATAGGGCAAGCCATAGTGTCTAAAAGGAAAACAGGAAGAGAAAGTGTGTGTGTGTGTGTGTGTGTGTGTGTGTGTGTGTGTGTGTGTGTGTGTGTGTGTGTGTGTGTGTGTGTGATTGTTTGAGTATCCGCAAGGAGCTCCCAGAATGAGAAATTGATTCCCCTCCTCTTGTCCCCTTTTGGGGGGAGATCTTGGTAATATTTTATCCGCGCAAATAATCACACAGCTAGAAGGGTTAAGGGGTAAAGGGTTGGGAGAAGAGAGTCCTTTGTCAGTCTCCTGTTAGCTCCAAAACACACCTTGAGTCAGCCAGCAAACTCTGGCAAAAGACCCCGTAAAACCTTGCTCCCAAACTATTAATAAATAGTTAATAAGTAGTTAATAAATATAAATAAATAGCTCTCAACAGCGCCCCCACCTGGAAGGTCAAGGTGGGACAACAGACAAAGAATAATCTTATGGAAATATTTTCATATACAACACTAACCTATTAGTCAAAGATTCTATTCTTGTCCCAGTTCTATGCTGTCTTCTTTAACATATATTTTAACAGAATTTATTAATGCTTTTAATCTTTTGACTACTATAAATTGTTAATATAGTTTCAAGT
>PVKC010011170.1:0-24960 GCA_004027635.1 Crocidura indochinensis
CCCCCCCCCCTTCCCAACCCCTGCCTGTATTTGAGACAGGCATTCTACTTCTCTCATTCATCAAGATACTTCTTGATTCATTTCACCAAGGGCAGAGATACTATCTTCTAATGATGACTGTATCCTCAGACATACCCTTTTTGGAATGATTATGCCCATTGCCTCCTGACCACAAGCTATCTAGGGAATTACTGTAATTTTTGTAACCTTTGACCCCCAAAAGTGTGTCTTATGGAGTGAATATTGCCTGGAGCTGAAGCCTGAGTTTAGGGAAAGAGAGCATCTAAAAATTGTGTGCATTTGGGACCAGAGGGATAGCACAGTGGTAGGGCATTTGCCTTGCACACTGCTGATTCAGGAAAGATGGTGGTTCAAAATCCAGCGTCCCATGTAAGGACCAAGATTCTCCCTTTAAGTCCATGGTAAGGAACTCTAGAAAAAGACAAGCCCAAACCCTAGTAAAGTATATTTTTTTCACTCCTAGCTGAAGACAGAGAGAGAGAGAGAGAGAGAGAGAGAGAGAGAGAGAGAGAGAGAGAGAGAGAGAGAGTTAACTCAGAAATAAAACCAAAGTCAGTGCCCTCTAGGAATAAACAAGTAGGGGTTGAGAGAGCTTGGATAAAAGGCTGCCTTAACAATCAAAAGTCTAAGCCAGAGTATCCCCCATTAATCAGGTTCTGTATCAGAGATTCCCCCCAAAACTAGGTTTTGTATCAGAGATCCCCCTACAACCAGGTTCTGTATCAGAGATCCCCCTGATAACCAGGAATATCCTTTGACTAAAGTTCTGATCAGAGATCTCCCCTAGAACCAGGGTTCAAATTTTAGTTTCCCTAGACAACTAAGGTTGAGCCAGAAAAATCAGTGATTAATGAAGACATTTCTACAATGAAATATTATACTGTTACTTCTTGTTATTTCTTTCTTTTTTTTTCTTTTTTTTGTTTTGGGGTCACACCCGGCAGCGCTCAGGAATTACTCCTGGCTATCTGCTCAGAAATAGCTCCTGGCAGGCATGGGGGACCATATGGGACACCCGGATTCGAACCAACCACCTTAGGTCCTGGACTTCTTGTTATTTCTATATAAGCTGCTTGAAGATTTGACTCGGGGTCCTTGCCAAGACTTCCTTAGTGGGATGAGGCTCGGACCTCAGTTAACCAAACAAACTCCCTTTTGCAACTTGCATTATTGAAGGTGGTTTTTGACTCTCAGTGCCAGGTGTCAACTCGAACCCTAACACCTTTATGGTCCCACATGCCTGCCAGGAACTATATCTGAGCTCAGAGTCAGGAGTAACACCTGAGCGCTGCCAGGTGTGACCCCCAAAACCAAAAAGAAATAAAAAAAAAACAAAAAATAAACAAAGGGAAAAATATACCAACCACAACCAAATGTGTACATCTTATGGTCAGGTGTGTCTCATAGAGTGAAAAATACAATACTTACTGAAGACAAGTATGACACTCTGCTATTTTCAGGTGTTACTGCTGTGGAGGATGTGCTGCTGGTGATCTTTATCCTGTGGTAACTAAAATATATAAGTGAGCAAAATGAGTGGTCTCTCATTGGAGTTCTCCCCCAGCAAGTTCTTTCATCATTGGTATTTACCCTTGTAATAGACAAACGAGAGCACCCAGAAAGTGATTGCCAATCAAGCTTAAGTTAGTTGTTTATTCAGAAGCTCAAGGTGGTAATGACATTGCTTAATGGCATACACCTGCTCTAAATAGCATGTGATAATTCCCTTCTCCCTATCGATAACATGTTAAGCATCTCTGTGGTGGAATATGTAAAATTCAAGATATCTGAAGAAGAGAACTCAGGTGACTGAAATCTAGCAGAAAAGTACTTTCTAAGACTTTGTATTTGGAAGCACCTGCCATCATAATTTGTCCTTGAAGAAGGACCACAGATGAAAACTGAACTCTCTGCCTGTGGTTTGGCTCAGGCAGGGATTTCTCCAGCTAATTGGTGCTTAGAGTTGGTTCTTTCCCTCTCTTACCCTTGTTTGTGGTCCAGATAACCACTGCAATAACATTTTCTGAGGACTGATTTCTTCAGCATTGTTGATTATTGGCTGGGGCCTAGGAGAGGTACTTAACAAAAAGAAAGATAGAAAAAGGGGCAAAGGTAGAAGATATGGAAGTCAGAACATTTATTGGGTGGTTTTGGTCCTTCACATAATTTGGCAGAGTGCACTCTTGCTTTCATAATTTAGCATTCTAAGAATAAACAGGATAAATGATTAACTTAAAGTGACATGAATCTTTCATATTTTATAAAATAAATTGCAGTAAAATTTTATTATACAAAATACTCAGCTGTTACTAATATTTCATAATGTATTATGAACACATAATAAAATAAATTATATATAAAATGTTGAAATTATTAGGATTTAATAATGAATGAGTTTGTTGTTGTCTTGGGCCACACTTGGTGGTGCTCAGGGCTTACTTTTAGCTTTGTGCTCAGTGATTAGTCTTGGCAGTGCTCAGGGACTGTATTAAGATGCTGGGGATAGAAACTAGGTTAGATGCTTGCAAGGCAAACACCCTACCTGCTGCATTATTGCTCTAAGCAATCAAATTAAATCTTAATTTAATTTTTTTTGTTTTTTTTTGGGTCACATCTGGCAGTGCTCAGGGATTACTCCTGGCTCCATACTCAGAAATTGCTCCTGGCAGGCACAGGGGACCATATGGGGCACCGGGATTCGAACCAATGACCTTTTGCATGAAAGGCAAACGCCTTACCTCCATGCTATCTCCCGGGCCCCTTAATTTAATTCTTTTAAATATTTATTTATTTATTTATTGTTTGGTTTTTGGGTCACACCCGGCAGCGCTCCGGGTTACTCCTGGCTTTAGGCTCAGAAATCGCTCCTGGTAGGCTCAACAGACCATATGGGATGCTGGGATTCGAACCACCATCCTTCTGCATGAAAGGCAAACGTCCTACCTTCATGCTATCTCTCCAACCCCTTAAATTTAACTTTTAAAAAATTTACTTGGGTTTGGAGAGATAGCAGTGTCAGGGCATTTACTTTGCATGCAGAAGGACAGTGGTTTGAATCCCGGCATCCTATATGATACCCCGAGCCTGCAGGAGTGATTTCTGAGTGCATAGCCAGGAGTAACCCCTGAGTGTCACAGGGTATGGCCCCAAAACCAAAAACAAACAAACAACCAAACAAACAAAAAAACCAAAACCCAAAACAATTTACTTTATTTGGGGCTGGAGTGGTGGTGCAGGCAGTAGTGCATATGCACTGCACGCGCTACCCTAGGACCGACTGCGGTTTTATCCCTGGTGTCCCATATGGTCCCCCAAGCCGTAAGTGATTTCTGAGCACCTAGTCAGGAGTAACCTTGTCACCGGGTGTGGCCCAAAAATCATCAAATTTTTTTTACGTTAGTTAAAGAATATATATCACATAGTTGACATAACTGATCACAATACATTGGTTCCAGATAAGTGAAGGCGAAATTATTAAAAAAAAAAAGAATAGGAAGAATAAAAAGAGAAGACAAGAAAAAGAAGTACAGTGACAAGCAAATTTGTGAGAATTATTGCATCTCTAACTAGGTCTTTAAGTCATCAGAAGGTTTAGTAAGTTCCTGTCGCTAGCTAACCATTAGGCTACTTTATTTATTTCTGAACATTAAGTGATTGCAGGTATACATTGCCATCTAAATTTGTGAATTCCTATGGGGATGACAGTATTAAACAAATTAAGTTGTCACGGCCACACAGTCCAGGAATTCAAGCCACTATTACCATACTGTGGCTTTCAAGGAGTGTGTTTTGGCTGCCAGTCTCCCAGAATACCTGGTGGTGGGAAGGTGCCTGCACTCATGCCAAAAAGTCTTGGTGATATCAGTCCAAATACCAGCGTACCTGGAGCTTGGACAAATTGGTGTCTCTGCAGAGAGTCATAGAAGAGTGGAGAAATAGGGCCACAGGCATTCTCTCCTTTCCCCCTGAGATTGCCAGTTTTCAGCTGCATGACTGGTGTACCCATGATTTTTCATAGCTTTATTTATATCTCTTTCAAGAACAGAGTGGGTTTGTGGAGCTGGTCTGGTGCAAAATGGCGACTATGTTTTGTGGAGTTTTTTTGAGTCTCATACCATACTCTTAATTTCTGACCATGTGTTCTCATTTCAACACTCACACTTTCCTATTTTTTTTGGGGGGGCCGCATCTGACAGTGCTCAGGGGTTACTCCTACAAACCCCCAAGTATATGCTCAACTAATTTTTGATAAAAGAGCCAGGAACATGACATGGAATAAAGACAACCTCTTCAACAACTGGTGCTGGAAAATTGGATAACCAGGTGTAAGAAATTAAACTTGGATTCATATCACATACCTTATAGAAAATACAACTCAAGTTGTATTAAAGAATTATATAAGAACAGAATTGATCAAACACAAAGAAGAAAACATAGAACACTCTAAGACCTAGACCTCAAAGAAGTCTATGACTATAAGATGCCAATAAAAAGGAGCTGCTGGATTCAGGTAAATGATCCTGAAGCTGGTGTCGGCAAGGATTAATAAAATAAGACAGAGAGAAAAGAATGGGGACAGGGGGCTACCAGCCTCACGGAGTAAAAAGCCCTGACAAATTAAAAAAAATTAAATAATAAGAGAAAAGCCCTGACTGTCCTCCAAGTATAGTTTTTATTGTTCAGGGACAATCAATATGGGAGGTAGGGCAGATATCTCTCTAATACTAATGAAGCCTAACTGGTCTCAAAATGGGAGGTGGGTAGCGAAAGGAAACTAATGCAAAGTCTCTGTGAATTATCTTAGTTCAGGAAAATTGGCAGACATAAAAGTGAACACAGGAACCCCACCAGCATAGCATTCTGGTAATTAAAAAATTAAAAGCCCTTAGGTCACTTTTTCTGGACCCTCTCCTTGGACTCTCAAATGTCTAACTAAACTTGTTAATTTTTTGTGTGTCTTCATATCCAACAAAAGTCTATATAATCAAATATGAATAAATGGGACTGCATCAAGCTAAAAAGTTTCTGTATGAAAAAAGAAACATGGGCTCAAACTAAAAGACAATTAACTGAGTGGGAGAAAGTATTTACACTCAATACATTTTATTTAGGAATGATATTTAGCATATACAAAGTACAAACAAAGGTTAATCCCACAAAGCCTACAAACCACATAAAATATGGAGGGAAGAAATAAACATATATTTCTATGCAGTGTATCCAAGAGATAGCCAACCATTATAAGAGAAAATTCTCATCATCACTTATCTTTAGGGAAATCCAAATCCAAATTAAAATGAGATATCTTCTGACATCAGTGAAAATACTGGGAATAATTTAAATAATTGATAGGGATGTGATGAAAAAGGAACTCTCATCCATTGCTGGTGGAAATGATGCTTGGTCCAATCTATATGGAAAATAGTACAGAGGGTTCTCAGTAAACTCAGAACAAGCTGCCACATGACTCAACAATACCACTTTTGGGTATTTATACCCAGGAAAGGAAAACATTCATCCAAAAGGACATAGGCACACTGCTCCTCATTACAGAACTCAGTACAATAGCTGAGAGCTGAAGTCCACCTAGATGTCCAACAACAGATAAATTAATCATAAAGATGTGGTACATATATATATTTATATATACAGCAGAGTAGTATATACTGTAAGGAATGATAAAATCATGCAATTGGCTGCAACATGGATGGAACAGAAACATATCATTAAATAAAGTAACCCAGAAGAAGGAAAAATATAGGATATCACTTATGTGTTTTATTTATAAAAACTACATGAAGAAATGCAATGGTATAAATTGGGGTTTTGAGACCACATTTGGCTTTGGGGGATAGTGAGAAGGAAAGAAATAGAATGGAGGAGAAAAATGTGAAATAATGGCAGATAGGAGGCAAGGGGACTCAGGTATATTGATGGGGTTAAGAAGAAAGAGAAATACATGTCTAAGCCACGAAGTCAACAACAATGAATCAAGAGAGTCAAACACAACCAACCAAAATTTAAACTGGGTCTGCTATGATGGCAGGCTGAGATGCGGGTGGCGACATGGATTGGACTCTGGAACTTTGGTGGAGGGAGGTTCACACTAGTGGTGGTATTGATACTGAAAAGTTGTATGTCTAATACCCAACTTTGTAAATCACGAATAACTTTGTAAATCATAATGATTTAAATGAAAAAAAAATAAGTGAAAACTAAAAAAAAAATAACTTCTAGTGGGCTCTGAGAACCATCTGGGGTGCCAGGGATCAGATCAAGGTCAACCACATGCAAGTCAAATGCCCTATTCACTATACTATTGCTCCCACCCCCACACTCATACTTTCTTTTTTTTATTTCTAGAAGAAACTGATCATTAAAAAAACTTATTTAAGCACTGTGGTTATAAAATTGTTCATTCTTGAGTTTTGGTCATAGAATATATACCACCGGTGTATGTTTCCCACCACCAATGTCCCCAGGTTCACTCCCATTCCCCATGCCTGTCTCTGGGGCAAGCATGTTGCATATCTCTCTCTTTCTCTCTCTCCCTCTTCCTCTCTCTCTCTCCCTCCTTCTCTCTCTCTCTCTCTCTCTCTCTCATACTCTCTTGACCACCTGTGCTACCATCTTTTATTTAATGTTCTTAAACATTCTCATCATTGTGTCACCAAAATTATTGTTTAAAGCTGGTTGGTGCTGACTGAACCTTCTATATTATTATTTTTTGCTCACTGAATAGGCTTGCTGATTTCATACTATACTTATTAATCTATTCATCTTTTGCTGGACATTTGGCTTGGGAAACCATTTTTTCCTATTAAATGCATAACTTAAGAAGATTTGCTATGTTTTACTTAATTTTATTTTGTATTGTATTCTTCCTGGAGATCTCACACCAGGAGGCTGTCGGGTTCACCTGTGCTTATAAGGTGACACTGGGTAAAGACACAATGGTCTCATATTTGACCCATAGATTTTTTTTTTTTTGGTTTTTGGGCCACATCCGGTGAGCTCAGGGGTTACTCCTGGCTATGCGCTCCTGGCTTGGGGACCATATGGGAAACCGGGGGATTGAACCGCGGTCCTTCCTAGGCTAGCGCAGGAAAGGCAGGCACCTTACCTCCAGCGCCACTGCCTGGCCCGGACCCATAGATTTTTAAGCCTTTGAGCCATTTTCTGGGATCCAAACTTTGTTATATTCTAAAGTGTTTTATTTAATGTTTCAGGTATAATTAAAATAAAAATATATTTATAATCTAGTCGGAGCATAATTTGATTTATAAACACATATTGACAAATAGACTAACATTTCACAATGCAATCTTCGTGCATTTATTGTATGCAGTTTCACAGATAGGCACTAGGTGGCACTCCTGTAAGGCAAACTAACTGCTCTCATACGTAAGTGGATTTTGCTGGTAAAGAGTAGTCACTGGTTGATATTGCTGTTAAGTATATAACATCTCGTTTAGTAGTAAGATATTCAAACTGCTAAGCATGAGAAATAGAGAAGAAATGATTTATTCAAAGTCTCTAAAACAGATATTATAAGGTTTCTGTCTTAAAAACCCTACAGTAGGACTTAATGGGACACCAAGCGCTTTGGTGGAAGGAGGTAGTACTCATCCTATTTGAACATTTTAATCATAGCAATTAAAGATAGATAGGTATTATTTTCCCCATTTATTTATTCACTTATTTTTTCAGCGACCCGAATGGCTCAACTGTGTCTAAATCAGGTGCCCACCTCCTGGGTGCTGTTTTTTTTTTTAATTAATATCTTAATTTAAACACTTTGATTACAAATATGATTGAAGTTGGGTTTCAGTCATACAAAGAACACCCCCCTTCACTGGTGCAACATTCCCACCACCAATGTCCTAGATCTCCCTCCTCCCTGCTCCACTCCCACCTGTACACTAGACAGGCTTTCTACTTCCCCTCATTTATTCACATTGTTAGGATAGTTCTCAATGTTGTTATTTCACTCATCACCCTTTGTGGTGAGCTTCATGTTGTGAGTTGGACCTTTCAGCCCTCCTCTCTTTTAACTCTGAGAATTATTGCAAAAATGTCTTTTATTTTTCTTAGAACCCATAGATGAATGACAC
The DNA here is from genome assembly GCA_004027635.1 of Crocidura indochinensis. NCBI lineage: Eukaryota > Metazoa > Chordata > Mammalia > Eulipotyphla > Soricidae > Crocidura > Crocidura indochinensis. The sequence continues at coordinate 8,136 of PVKC010011170.1, forward strand.
TATTCTTCGTCAGATAGACAGGTCTTTAAAGTAGGATTTCTTTTGTTCTGTTTGTGTACCTACATACAGTAATTTGGTAGAAGTGAAGAAATCATAGGTGAAAGATGACATGGGAAATGCAATCTGAGAAGTTACAATTTCACCTACAGGCTATTCATCAACAACCCCTATTTTCAGAATAAGTTAGTGCTGTATTTTGAGGACCTCCCACCAGCTTTTCTTGCTGAATGATGGGATCTTGAGTCTATGTAGGCAGAAGGTGTTCATTTCTACTTTGCTTCTTTTTCTCACTAATGGCTACTTCCTGTCTCACTCTCTTTTGCCTTTCAAGCAGCCCTTAGATTTTAACATCTGCACTTAAAAATAAACAGTTTGCTTTGTTTTTATTAATGATCAAGGATAAATGTCACATACGCTAAAATAAGAAAGAAGAGGGAAACCAGACTAACCTAAGACTACTAGTTTTCAGTCTTTTAATAATTAATCATTCAATTAAATATCACAAATCTTTATTACTTCTTTTGAAAATAATCACTTTCCTGAAGCACCATGTTTGAAAATATTTTAATGATTGCGTTTCAGTCATACAATGTACACTACCCTTCACCAGCGCATATTTCCCACCACCAATATCACCATTTTCTCTCCCTCTTTTCCTCTGTCTGCCTCTTTGCAGACATTTTATTTCTCTCTTTCTTTCTTCCTTTCCCCCCTTTTTGATGCTGTGGTTTGCACTACTGTTAATGAAGGTATATGTATCATGCATATCTCTTTATTCCCTTTTAGCACCTCATTTTGTCCAGAATGATCAATTCCAATTTTCCATGTCATAGTGATCCCTTCTTTACTCTTACAGCACTGATCCACTAATTGTGGCAAGCTTCCTACTAAGGACGATCCTCCTGACCCTTATCTGTATTGTCTATGGATATTATTATCATATTATCTTTTATCTTTGTTATATCCCACAAATGAATAAAATTATTTTATGTCTGTCATCCCTCTGACTCATTTTACTTAGCATTATAATATAATAAATATGGAATGCTTCATGAGTTTACATATTATTCTTGTGTAGTGGCCACACTAATCTCCTCTGTATCATCCCAATTTCAGTATATGTGCTGCCAATGCAAGCACTAAATATTTCTATGGCAGAATATCATAGAAATCTTGGAAGATCCTTTGGGTGGAGGCTATTTTGATATTGAAAAACATTTGTCTTGGGGCAGGAGAGATAGTTCAATGGATTGGGTGCATGCTTTGTATGTGGGAGGCTTAGGTTCCATTCTTGGCACAACATGGTCTCCAATAACATTGGGAGTGTATTCTGAGCATAAAGTCAGGAATAGTTTATGAGTACTACTGAGTGTAGACCCCAAACAAGCAAAGAGTATGTCTGATTAACAGAAGAACATATCTTATTCTGTCTCTTTACCTCCTTTTCTCTATATGTATTTAATTTGCTGAAAATGTTGAATCTAATTTATCTTCATTTTTATCCATCCATCCATCCATCCATCCATACATACATACATACATACATACATCTCTGAAGAGCTTCTTTCTCTCTGCTGGTAAATGAACCTATTTACCTAAAACAACCACTACTCCAGGGGAAGACTCTTGTAATTAAACATGAGCATTCTTTTTCTTTTCTAGCATTAATTACTAGACACTATAGTGTCTCCTTCTAAGCATTTCAGGGAAATATCCCTTCCTCATCAAGAGACTCCGTCACTCAGTTTTTCAGAATCCTCCAGGAACCCCTTCCCCATAGATGTCTATGTGTAGATATACTTTATGTTTTGAGCTTGTGACATACTTCTTTACTTTTATAGAAGACCTAACTTAGAAATAGTTTTGGCTGCTTCTATGACAAGAGTTCTGACAACAATGTTTATTTTGCAACAGTCATATATGTAGTACGAATCCACCTTTGGAGTAAAGAGAGTGACTCCACCAAGTTCCTTCCCTGTGAACTACTTTCTGGAGTTGCAAGATATACCTGTCTTTACTATATGTTTTTAATATTTTAGTTTTTTTCCCTTGGACCTTCCTACTGTGCTGAGGATTACATCCAGTGATACTTGGGAGGCCCCACGATGTATGGGAATAGAACCCAAACATATATGTGTAAGATTGTGCATACTAGGTTGTTCTCCAGTTCTTTGAGCTATCTCCCTGATCTCTATTTACTTCTATTTTTTTATTTAGAAATTATCTTCTTGGAATTATTGTGATTTATAAAGTCCTTCACAGTTGGATTTCAGATATACAATGAATCTGGGCCAATCCCACCACGAGTGTCAGCCTCCCTTCACCAATGTTCCCAGAGAGCATTCTATACCATCACTCTTTGCCCTCTGGTTTGCCAGTGTAACAGACCCATTTTAAGTTTAGATTGTTAAAGTTTGATTTCATTGTTGTTGACTTTAGCTTGGATATATAGTTCTGTCCTTTTTTTCTTCATCAATGCACCTGAGCAACTTGGCCCTTGGCCCCATCCTTTCTCCCCCAATTCTTAATTTTATAGAAAAATGCAGAAATATGAGGTGAAACAATGTAATCTGTATCCCAAGGTTCTATGAAAAATGTGAGAGCCCCAATCTAAAAGATAAAAAAGGCAGTTTTTTTTTTGCATAGGCACAGAAAAAGTTGGGGGAAAATAGAAAGAAAAACCTTTAGTCTAAAAACAGGGTGTCCCTACTCATGAAGCATTCTGCCATAGGACCAACTACTGGCTCCAGGCAGACTAAAATGTCTAATCCCAAAGTCTTTCTTCATGGTCCCAGGAAAAGATCTCCTCAATCAAGGTTGTCACAGTCAGGCTTCTAATTTTTTTGCACAGATCCTATGTTAAGTTAGGATATCACAAAGTGTCTCCTGGTTTCATCTCACCATTAAGGTGAAAGCAAGTTGTGTGAGCCCATCCTGGAGCAAGTCTTCCCTGGTAGAAGTTTGATTCCTGGTGCTGGTGCAGAAAATCATGCTTGTTCTAAAGTTGGGATCCAAGGTTTAGGGGTGAATGGCTGTGTCCAATCATATGAAGCCTAAGCCAAGTCACTATGACAAATATTCAGGATGAAAGGCCCCTCTTCAATAAAAAATGTAGGAGTTCCTATCCCTATTAGATAAGAACTTCTTTCTATACATAAGATTCCCCCAGTTTATGTGTCTATGCAAAACAAACAATGCTGTAGGATACTATTGGTACATATGGAATTAAAAATATAAGCTAAGGGGCCTGGGAGATAGCATGGAGGTAAGGCGTTTGCCTTTCATGCAAAAGGTCATCGGTTCGAATTCCGGTGCCCCATATGGTCCCCTGTGCCTGCCAGGAGCAATTTCTGAGCATGGAGCCAGGAGTAACCCCTGAGCACTGCCGGGTGTGACCCCAAAACAAACAAACAAAAAAAAAAACCAAAAAAATAAGCTAAACAATTCCTATAACCTGGTTTTAAAAGAAACTAAGAATCCAAGAGAAACTTATCTACTAGAATTTTCTACTAAACAAATCCAAAAAAGGGGTGGGGAAACATCCACATAAGGAAAAAAACAACGATAATAATTCCTATTAAGGAAATACGTTGTAAAACAGTCCTTAGGATGGGCTTGGATGGAGATGGAGGCCTTTGTCCTTAGGCCCCGGCCACGTGACTCCATCCCCCATTAACCAGCAGGTCATCATCTTCAGGTGGTCGTGGCAGGAATCAGACTCACTCAGACAGGCTTCAGGGAGTATCAGTTTTATTCATACCCTATCCACCACATATGTGGTCAATCTTAACCATTCACACATGCTATCCTTAGCTTGCCCTGCATCTTAACTTCTTTCAGCCATGTCCCCTCCTCTTAACCTCTCCATCCTGGCAAAAGACCTTAATCCCTTGGATCAAAGGCCTTATCTACCCTTCCCCAGACTCCTCCCAGGAATGGGTGGGTTCTTGCAGGTAGTTACACCTACATCCAGGGTGGAGTCACAGAAATACACCTAGAGAAATATACAAAGGAAATATACAAATCCCCTTTAAGTATTTTGAAATAATCTGGGGTTGGAATGAAATCAGGAACATAGCTTCAGCCCATGAAATGGTCTTGTGGAGTCTGAAAAACAGCATGCAGCAGTCATGGATCAGGAAATGTCCTCAAGCTGAGGGTTTCCCAAAAGCCAAGTTCAGTAGTGAGCAACAGTCCATGATGAAGGGAGGTGGGAGAAAAGGGATCCCTGAGAGTGAATCAGCAGTAGTGGTGGTGGCAGCTTCTTCCTGAGGTCAAGGCAGGAGGCAGCCTGGGGGGCTGTCCTTTCACTTTGGGAGCTGACTGACAGTTTATTTATTCATTTACTTTTGGTTTTGGGCCACATCCTGCAGCACTCAGGGGTTGCTCCTGGCTCTGTGCTCAGAAATCACTCCTGGCAGACTCAGGGGACCATATGGGATGTCGGGAATCGAACTTGGATCTGTCGTTGGTCGGCTGCATGCAAGGTAAATGCCCAACTGCTGTGCTATCTCTTCGGTCCTAAGGCTGGCACAGTTTGGTGTGGGGGGAATGTTCTGGTTTCTGAGGATTTAATAGCTGAGGGTAAAAAGGTTAAATAAGGAGAAGGAACAAATGAGGAGTGAGATAGTGAAAGAATAGAAAAAAAATTGTAAAGTGGTAAGCAGGGGAGGAGGAAAAGGAAGGATGGGGAAAGACTATATACAACATAAAAAGCATCATGTTTAATACAGACAGACATACATACATAGAGGTGGTCACCACACAAACACATACAGAGATAGACAGACAAGAAGATGGATACATAGGTTGTAGCTGAAAAACTGACCTAGGGGCTAGAGAGATAGCATGGAGGTAAGGCATTTGTCTTGCATGCAGAAGGACAGTGGCTCGAATCCTGGCATCCCATATGATCCCCTGAGCCTGTCAGGAGCAATATCTGAGTGTAGAACCCCTGAGCACTGCCGAGTGTGACCCCCCAAGAAAAAAGTAAAAACTCCCTGAAATGGGTCAGAGTGCTTAAAAATATAAAGCTGGTAGGTCAAATAGGAAGATTTTCCAATTCCTAGGAAAATCATCATTGGTGAGGGTAAACTTTGCTGAAAAAAAGCCTCATGGGTTAGATTGTGTATAGAACATTCTTAATAAAATCATAATTAAAAATTCAAATTTAAAAGAATTAATTATTATTATTATTATTATTATTATTTGTTTTTTTGTCCACACCCGTTTGACACTCAGTGGTTACTCCTGGCTACACACTCAGAAATCGCTCCTGGCTTGGGGGGACCATATGGGACGCCGGGGGATCGAAACGCGGTCCTTCCTTGGCAACCGCTTGCAAGGCAGACACCTTACCTCTAGTGCCACCTTCCTGGCCCCAGAATTAATTATTTATTTAAAAGGGAATATGACTTGGCAGGCTATTTTTTGGTCTAGGAATGGTGAGAGAATTTTCCATATTATTAATGGTAACTTTTTTTTTGCTTTATACCATTTTGACCTAGGAAAGTTTTCATCAGAACATACTGTATGTGTAGGTAATTGGGGAAAAATATATTGTAAAAACAATGCTAGAATATGTAAATATAATATAGAAATGTATTGACCAATTTCTTACTGAATTTTAGACTGGAAGCATTGAAGAGGCCATGTGTATCTTGTTTTTCCTTTTTTGAACTAGGGTTGAGTTGGAGAGTAGTGTAGGGCGATACCCTATGTTTTCTTGGAAGACTGGGTTCAGATTGGAGCAAATGGGGTAACTTTTTTTTTTTCCCCCAGTAATCGTTTTTGAACTGCACCTACCTCTTCCCATCCTTAGCTCATGAAGCTTAAGTCCAGAATGCCACGAAGTATTGTTTCTAGCAAGGGCTCAGTTATGTTTTGGACTAGCTCTTGGGTTCCTAATGCATTAGAGGACTTCTTTGAGTCCTCTTGAGGAGAAATGAGAACACAAATGTGTGTGGAGAACAGTGTTCTAAGTTTAATATCCAGACTAACGATTTTTTTATAAGGGGTACATCGCCAGTCACAAGTGGAAAAAAATAAAAGGGATGCTCACTTTAGGTTTCTTTCCAAAGTACAGAAACTTAACAGTGTACATTGTTTGATCTTTAAAAAAAAATACATAGGACTTTAGGTAGTTTGTTACCTTAGAATAGAATACACTTCAGTTAGAAGCCCAGAGGATAAAAGAAAAGTAAGCTTTAGCATATCAAAGTAGTTCCTCTCTGGCCTGGCCCTATACTGATGTAAATTAAGAGATTAGCAAGAAGCCAGGTTTCCTATATCAAATTTCCTTTACCTAAGGGAATAGGTTTACTACCTCTAGGGGTTAAGACTAACTTTCTAAGGTCTGGTTTTGGAAGAGATAAACTTATATGAAAGGGGTACAGAATTTATACCTAATAAAATCCAATAGGCCAATGCTATCCTGGTCAAACTTTTTTGGCGTGTATGTTAGCAGGTTTTCAAAGTAACTAGGGGAAGTCCTTGAAGCAAAACAATTCTTTCTGTTACAAACCACTATGACATTCAAAGACAAGGAGAAAAGAAATTGTTTTTATGCTGAATCTTCCAAGTAAAGAGAAATTTAATAGAGGCTATATTTTGCTTGTAAATATGTACAGCAGAAGGAAGAATAATTTTAAGCCTAATAATATGAAGGGAATATAATGTCAGTACCATAACATGAATCTCAGAAATATTTTCAGTGATCCACGCAGGGAAGTAAAAATATCTGAGAGGACCTTCTGGTTAAATATTTCTTGGGAAGTATACTAAACAGCTATCCATGCTAAGGGTATAGAGAGCCTTCTAGCTGTGGCCCTCATAGACATGCAGAAATTCCTATTGATGGTGTGACACAGTTATACTCAGGTGACATAAGATATAACCTAGTGGAGCTGGTGAGTTGGAGCTAGAGGTAAGGTATTTGCCTTGCAAACGCTAGCCAAGGAAGGACTGCGGTTCGATCCCCTGGCGTTCCATATGGTCCCCCCAAGCCAGGGGCAATTTCTGTGTGCTTAGCCAGGAGTAACCCCTGCACATCAAATGGGTGTGGTCCAAAAAAAAAAAAAAAAAAAAAAAGAAAAGATATAACCTAGCTTGGTGCCTAACACGTGGAGAGTAGGAATCTGAGCCAGTTCTTCCTCTTTGAAATTTAGAGCATTTGCAACACAAATTTTGGTCGGGACACTGCTTTTGGAAAACTCTGCTACTGTATGCATTTCTACCATGAGTAAGTTGGTAACATTGTCAGCTGCTAACAGAGATTACTTGATTGGAAAGACTGTGCAGTGACACTCTGAAGACTGTGTTTTGATAGAGAAAAGAAGAATTTTCAAAAATTAGACTCAGAAGGAAATTGCTTGAAGAGACCAAAGGCCTGGGGTATGGAGAAGGGAAAGTAATTCCTGATGGTTCTGCCTATGGTTCAGTCAAACCTGTTTTAAAGATGGTCTGGGTTGGTGCCAATCTGTTGGTCACTTGTGGGGCTGAGGCTTGCTGGGGGCAGGCATGCAATCAGCAGCTTTTACCTCTGGATCCCCTTCATGGTCTGTGTTCCCCATAAATTTTACACTTGGTTCCTCTTTTGAATTATTGCAATAGCACAATTCATTAATGTTGTCTAATGCCTTTGTGTTCGACGTCTCCTGACTTGGACTCAGTGACAGAGCCTGGAGCCTGGCTGTGTGCTCAGCGGCTGGAACATAGGAGACAACCAGTGGGCGCAGTGCCCGCCACATGCACCAGAGCCCCATGGCAGCTCATTGCCCACCACAGCTCATCACAGGCCTTTTGGGCTCGAGGCTTTTCACACACCATTTCTGACAGGGAACAGTGTTCCCATCCAGGAGGCGAATTTCCTTGTGTCAGTCTCTGGCTCACAAGCTGTGTGACTCATTTGATCCTGGGGCAGCCTTCTCAGGAGGCAAGGGGAGTTTAATTAGAAAAAGATCCTCTTGCCCTGGGGGACGCTGCATGTACTTTATCAAGGGGCACTGTCTTGACCCTAGTCTGTTCCCCATTTTCAGTGCTTGGCTGGAGAGGGCAAGTAATCTAAATCCCATTGCCAAGAGAGGTTTACTTACTGCTCTCCCATGGTTTGAAAGGGAAAAGCTCCTTACTCCCCCACCTCCATCCCTTTGGCTAAACTAAATAAGTTTTGTGAAAAGGTTTTACACACGGCTTTAAAACCACTCTCTAGTGCTTCAGGTAAGGTCAGGAAGAGTTTTTTTTGTGAGGGTTTTTTAACTTGGAAGCTTTCAATGCCTTTACCAGCTCCAGGAGCACAGCCTGCCTGCCCAGCCACCTCTGAGGTCACATTTGCTGTGCACTGAGCCAGCTGCCAAGACGTTTTCATCATGAAATGTGTTCTAAAGGCTAAGAGATGTTGCTTGTGTGTTTTAAGAGGAAAGCTGGAGTGAGTGAGAGACAGCAGAGTATGATGGTGCTGGGATCCCCAGAGCCCAAGTCTCATCTTAGTCTTGCTTTTTCCACTGAGAGACACAGTGCTTTGCCTTTGGTAGATGTGGTTTTCTTACTTAGATCATGGACACTGCTGTTGCAGAGGAAACTGCCAGCTTGCATGGCCTAAGGTGAACTCCGCAGAAGAAAGTGGGGAGAGAGAGAGAGAGAGAGAGAGAGAGAGAGAGAGAGAGAGAGAGAGAGAGAGAGAGAGAGAGAGAGAGAGAGAGACGATAGTACTGCAATTAGGTAGGGTACCAGATATATGCTCCAACTCTTTGAACTGTCCTCAGTTATTAATTAAATGCTTTCTATTAGGAGTTTGGTGAGGGAGAGTGAGAGTTACTGGTTATTGATAGAAGTAGTTATGTGTATAGTTGGGACAGTGAGATTAGATGAGGACATCCAAAGACTATTTTTCCTTTGGTCTTCATTCTCAGAACACTATTTTCTGTGGTATTCCTTCTGCTAACAGCTCACTGTGGTCTTCTTATCTTTAATGTTAATCTGGGTATTAGCAATGGAGCCAAGTAATTTAAAAGAGCCAGATTGGAATATTTTATGACACTGCCTCTTTCTCTGACTTTAAGATGATCTTGGGTGCTTACTAATGATACTGTCTTTTTAATGGCTTTAATCTTTTTCTATTTTTGCTTGTTAATGAGTAAGTTGTTTTATTTCTTTCAAAATTATTTTGACTTTTTCTACATTTTGAATATTATCTCTAAGATTATTAGATTTTATTTTTTATTTATTATTATTATTATTTTTGGTTTTTGGGCCACACCCAGTGACGCTCAGGGGTTACTCCTGGCTATGCGCTCAGAAATCGCTCCTGGCAGGCACGGGGGACCATATGGGGAACCGGGGATTGAACCTCGGTCTGTCCTAGGTTAGAGCAGGCAAGGCAGGAACCTTACCTCCAGCGCCACCGCCCGGCCCCCGGATTTTATTTTTTAATTTTTAATTTTTTGTTTTTTGGGCCACACCTGGTGACGCTCAGGGGTTACTCCTGGCTATGAGCTCTGAAGTCGCTCCTGGCTTGGGGGACCATGTGGGAAACCGGGGAATTGAACTGTGGTTCGTCCTAGGCTAGCACAGGCAAGGCAGGCACCTTACCTCCAGCGTCACCGCCCGGCCCCAGGTTATTAGATTTTTCTTGTGACAGTTAAAACAGTTTTTATGATAACACTGTGATCTATCAGATTCTTTATAATAATATAATATATAATAGTTATTTCAGATATTAAATGTTCTAATATCAATCCCACCACCAGAGTGATCTTCGTGCCACCAGTGTTCCCTAGTTTCCCACTCGCTACCCAAGCTTTTCCCCTTGTAGGCACAAATAAATTTACTTCCTATTGTTTGTTAGAACACAAAGGCAAATGAAATCATGAAAACTTGTATCAATAAGGATAAATTTGAAATAAATTCTATAGTCTCAATGTTGTTACTAAATGTTCTCAATGTTGTTACTAAAGTCACTGAGGATTTTCTGGGTTATGGTTGGTGTCACTTGAGCCTTCAATGTTACTTTTTAGGCTCACCGAGCTTGGTGAGCTTTGGTGCTCTTTTATATAACTTTCCCATCCGGTTTATTATGATCCTACTGGGCTGAAAACTTTATGAAAATTTGAGGTCTCACATGGATGAATATGGCCCAAAATCTGTAGCTCTCAAATAAATTTTGTTGGTTGGCAGTTTGATAAAGTTAAGTTGTGGAGCTGACCTGTGTCTGTTGGAGGATGTTGAGTGTAGTAATGGGCTTCTCTGGTTTCAGGAAAAGGGGAATACATTTCCTTCCATTCTAACAAGGTCTCAGAGTTTTTAGATTAGATCAGAATACCTGGGAAGAGTTAGAGGACAACATTTTCTTTTGGTATTTAGTAGGGGAGCCTTAGAACCATTTTTCTGCTGGGACAATGGCAGGCACTACATACTTTTTTGTTTTGATTTGAGTCTTTATGAAGGTGGAAGTTGTGAAATAAAACAAAACAAAACTTACTTCTAAGAAATACTAATTTGTCTTTTTTATTTCCCCTAAACACAGAGGTGCTTAGGGTTCACTTCTTCACTCCTGGTTCTGTACTCAGGGATCATCTTGTCTAGCTTGGGGGACCATATGGGGTACTAGGGATTGAACTCTGGTCAGCCACATGTAAGGCAAATGCTCTTTGAACTATCACTCTGGACTCACCTAATTTGTCTTAATTATAACTTTTTCTTAATCTCTTCCTTGGAGTTATTTTTATTATTCCTTGAAGTTGTTCTTTTTTTTTTTTTTGGTTTTTGGGCCACACCCAGTGATGCTCAGGGGTTACTCCTGGCTATGAGCTCAGAAGTTGCTCCTGGCTTGGGGGACCATATGGGAACCGGGGGATCGAACCGTGGTCCCTCCTAGGCTAGCGCAAGCAAGGCAGGCACCTTACCTCCAGCACCACCATCCGGCCCCCTTGAAGTTGTTCTTAATTGGTATCTACCAACTTTGTCCTAGCAATTGTCAAAATATTGACATATATGTAATATATATATATATGCATATATACTTTTTTTTGGACCAAATTCCTATTGGTGCTCAGAGGACCATATGAAGTGCTGGGAATTGAATTGGGGTTGGTCTTGCTCAGGACAAGTACCTTACCCTTGTACTATTTCCCTGGTCTGATAAACTTTTTTCCCTTGCTATTTGGTGCTAGTTGACCACTTTTTTTTTTGTTAAAAGGTGTATAGAACCAGCTAAAGTCACTCATCTCTCTCTTTTTTTTTTTTGTTTGTTTGTTTTTGGGCTACATCAGTGGTGCTCAGCACTTAATTATGGCTCTATTCTCAGGATCTACTTCTGATGATGCTCAGGGGGACTATATGGGATGCTGGGGATTGGATACTGATCATATGTGTGCAAGACAAGTGCCTAAACTACTATACTCTCTCTCCAGTCCCCAAATAAATATTGTCTTCTTTTATGCAATAGGACTATTACAGAGATTCCACTGAACATAAAGCCTAGCATATTTATCATCTTGTCTTTTCAGGAAAAGCTGGACAACTATTTCTTTTGTTCATGTCTCAAACTAGTTATGGGTTTGAGCACTTGCTTGCTTCTAGTTTTGTAGCATTGGCACTGTGATCTGGTCAAGAAATTCCTTCTTTTCCTGACTTTGACTTCTCTCTGTTCTTTGTGAGGCATTGTTATTGCTGTTAATGAATGAAAAAGGCAATGAATAAAGGGGAGCTGGTAATTGTTTTTTTTTTTTAAACAAATGTCAAAAAAACCCTATGAGCATTTCTGACATTTCAGAAAAAAATGTTGGTGGTTCTCTATTTGCATGGAGTTTTTTTTTTATGTGGTTCAGAAAACCCATCTGTAATCCATTAGAGTTAAAGTCCCATTTGTCACTGCTGTCAGAATGGTGAAATATATTTGAAACCTTTTTGCTTTAAGGAAAATAGAAGGCTTCGTTGCACTTGACATTGAGCTGAAGACTTTGCCACTCTCAGGGAAATGTCGGTTCTGAGAAAGACTTGTGTAAAATGAGAGTTGGACAAAATAATTATCCCTGGAAAAGAGTTTTTCTTTCTGCTTAAACAGTATTCATTTTCCCTAGGCCTCATAGGTTCCTAAAACAAGTCAGAGAGGGTCAGGGTTGGGGTTCTCATCACATGGAGTCTTGGCTTCACTTATCCACTTATGGGGAGAAGGAAGGGTCTCACAGCATGAACAATCCTAAGAGACAGAGAAACAAGCAATGCTTTCATTTAACTCTAGGATGTATTTGTAGTCAACTTTGTGATAAAGATTTTACTTATTTAGTTAAAAAATCATGAATGGTGACTATAGAAAGCTCATCAATATAGAAAAACACAATGAAAGAACTTCAACAGATTAATCTAGGGCTAGGGAGATGTCTCAGAGTTGGAGTGCATATTTTGCACGTGGGAGCTCTGGGTTCGTTCTCTAGTGTAACTAATCACTTTAAGCACACACTCTGTTTTAATATCTTGCATGGGCTGGAGAGTTAGCACAGTGGTAGGGCATTTGCCTTACATGCAGCTGATCCAGGACAGACAATGGTTTGAATCCTGGCATCCCATATGGTCCCCTATGACTGCCAGAAACAATTTCTGAGCGCAGAGCCAGGAATAACCTCTGAGCGGCACTGGGTGTAACCCCAAAACAAAACAAACAAAATACAAAGCAAAACAAAAAACAAAACAAAACAAACCAAACCACCCTGCACACACCTTGCTTTTCCTACTCCCTTTACCCTGTCTTCCTGAAATCAAAAGTTACACTCTATTTTAATCCCCTCTGACAGCTTATCTGATTGACTGATACTGAGTTCACACCTTACTCTCCCTCTAATATAAACATCCCTTTCCCACTCTCTCGAAGTTGCTGGTGGATGCTTCTTTGTGAGTACTTCACTCATTGGGATCCATCCTCACCAGTAACTTCTACATCTTGGGCTTTGACTTCATCAGAGTCATTTACACCTAGCACTACATGTTTACAAATACTTTTTGGTGTAACTCGTAAAGGAGAATTTTAGATTCTTATTTTCATTTTTGAGATGGAAGATTTGGTATTTTGGGGCTTCTTTAAGTTGAAACTTTTCTGATGCTCATGTTTGAAAGAACAGGAAATATGGTAGCTATATATTTGAAATCTTCTGTTCATTAGACTTTCCTTCTGCTTCTTTCTTTTGAATTTTGACAGTCAAGGAAGGAACTTCATCAAAAAAGGTGCTATCCTTTTTTTTTTTTTTTTTGGGTTTTTGGGCCACACCCAGTGACGCTCAGGGGTTACTCCTGGCTATGTGCTCAGAAGTCGCTCCTGGCTTGGGGGACCATATGGGGAACCGGGGGATCAAACCACAGTCCTACCTAGGCTAGCGCAGGCAAGGCAGGCACCTTACCTCCAGCTCCACCGCCCGGCCCCCTGGTGCTATCCTTTTGTGTTTTTGATTTTTCTAGAGCCAAAAGACACTTATTATGGTAGCAAAGGAAATTTTTTGTGTCTTTATGCTAGATTAATTAAGGAGCCATCCTTTTAAACCTAACCATAAATTTGGTCTCTCAGATCAGACAATGATTGGAAAGTGGCTGGGTAATGTATGAGACTTGCTTCTGAGGAAAATGGCTCTTGAGACTGTTGTATGTGTCATTTTCCTCAGGGTCTCCACTGCTGGCCAGAATGAAAATACTAAGCTCAAATGCAAAGTAAACTAGGCCTCAGGCAAGCTTACTTTCCATTCACAGACCATCTGCTTATGCCAAAAGACCCAGAAGCCTTTTCACTGGAAACTTTGATGTTATTATATTATAGATTCTCTAATGTTCCATGTCATTTTCTTTTCCCAGTTGACTCTCTACAACCACTCATTCACTCAGATTTTCTACACATGTGGCAGAAATAGTGAAAAATAAAGTCATGTAAAGAAGAGTGGCGATAGGGAATTTAGAACAGTAGTAATAGAATGATGGTGCACATCCTGACCTTGAATCAGAAAGAAAGGGGAGTTGCCCCAGGAAGTATTATTGAGGGCCTATAGTATTATTAGAATAGTTTTAAGAAATTGGCTATTTTGAGCCTAAGAAATAATCTCAAAGGGCTGGGATAAAATGTCTTGCAAGTATGAAGCCTTGAGGTTTATCACTGGCACTACCTTACCCCTGAGCACTGCCTCGTGTGGCTCTGGAAACCCATGCTGGTGGCAATGTTGGGTAGCCCTCCTCCCAAACTAGAAATTTTAATATGTTTTTTAGTTTTGTTTATAAGGTATTGGCACTCCTTTTTTTGGGAGGAGATTGTATTTTCCAAGCAATGCTCAGCAGGGTCCTTGGGCCACTTCCAGAATTACTTAGCTCATTGCTGTTTCGACCTAGCACTATTCAGGGTGTCAGAATCAAAGCTGGGATTTCCAGTCATGTGTTCTAACCATCCCCAGGACTCTCCTTTTCATTTTTTTTTTTGTTGTTGTTGGTTTTAGGGCCACACCCGGCGGTGCTCAGGGATTGCTCCTGGCAGGCACGGGGGGCCATATGGGACGCCGGGATTAGAACCAACCACCTTAAGCCCTGCTTCGGCTGCTTGCAAGGCAAACGCTGCTGTGCTATCTCTCCGACCCCAGACTCTCCTTTTCATTCCGTCTTGAGCAAGTAACAAATATCTGTGGAAAAAAAATTGTAGGTGTCTGAGTGTGAGAATAAAGAAGTTTGGGTTCATAGATTTGAGTATTTAGGGATCTTGGTCAGTTCACACCCCTATATAGCAACATTCTCTGCTGAGCTGAATTGGGGATGAGGTTAGTCTAGGGGTCAGTCCAAATTCATTCTAGAGGGTGGCTGGGATTGTGAAGGAGGAGTTCCAGGCTCTGCAAGCACATTGTGGACTGTGCCATTTGTTCTTCATGTACTAGGGAACTCCTCTGGCCTTTATCTGCATTGGAAAGCACAGCTTTGTGAGGAGGTAGATTCTTCATGTTAGGATTCATCAGCTTTGATGTTTGTGGTAAAGGGGATTGAGGAGTTAATTCTTGAGGCAGGTCACTCCTTGTTTTCATCATGTCTGGGGACAATCTCAGTTTATTTTTAGAAACCAATAAAGTATTGCTAAGCCATATCTTTAGAATATGAGCTGGTAGGTAGAGAGGAACTTGCTATTCTGGTTGAAAACCTTATAAAATGGGGAGCATAGAAGAGGTTAAACATCAACTCAAAATATATTTGATTAAAATCCAGAAATAGTGGCTGGAGAGATAGCGCAGCAGCGTTTGCCTTGCAAGCAGATGACACAGAACCTAAGGTGGTTGGTTCGAATCCCGGTGTCCCATATGGTCCTCCGTGCCTGCCAGGAGCTATTTCTGAGCAGATAGCCAGGAGTAATCCCTGAGCACCACCGGGTGTGGTCCAAACCTCCCCCCCCCCCCAAAAAAAAGAAATCCAGAAATAACAATTACAATACCTGATTTACAGTGGGAGCTGTTCAAACTCTTTATACTCTTAAACAAAGGGAAGTTAATTTTTTTTCACCTAAATTTAGAGGCTGATGCTGTTGGGTTTTATGTGCTTATGACCATGTGAGGGGCATGTCTTAGGATCTCTCTGTCTTTCTTTTGTACTTATTACCTCTTGGGATCAAACCGGCTGCCCATTTCCATCAGTCATGTTGGCATGGCAGCAAGGCGGAAAGGGATAATTGCTTCTCCAAAATGTCTTTTTTTCAGGGACGGAAACACTTTTCCTAAAGCTCCAATCAGGCTTCCAACTTATATTTAATTGCTTGGCACTGTGCTGTATGCCTATTTCTAGATCCTAAAACAGCTCAGAAGGAAAGGAAGGGCAGATATCAAGGCATATTTTTCAAAAGCATTAAAACATGACTTTCATGCAGCTAAAGATTGACTATTTGTCAAACATTTTCGTAATTTGTAGTGAGGTGACGGATAAAATAAGTAAAGGTGATTCAAAGTAGAATTTGAGGAAAAATTTGCTGACATCAGTGGGCTATTAAAGATAAAGTTAGCTAATAACAGATAAACCATAACCTTTGATATTTTATTGAATAGATAAAACCTTTGTCAATATTTTCTATAATTTATATAATATACAATATATAGTATATATGCCTCAGACAGTATTATTGTAATGTGATATCTCACCAACCAAGTTAATAATGATATAGTTTCATAGAGAGTTAAGTTGTAAAGAAAAATTTCCCCGAGCCCCCTGGCTGCCCCCTGAACTCTGAGTTCCCTGACTGCCCTGATCACCTACCCCCCTTCACAATTCTGGGAACTTGCAGACCCAGTTATAGTTTAGCTCTCTATTGTTTGAAATAACTTTTCTTTCCTTGTTCTGAGCAGGTCATGTTAATCCTGTAAGCTTGTATTGAAACCTTGCAAAAATGTGATTGAGCAAATGCCACATGTGATGTCATATATTCCCTAAAGCTAATCAATCTACTCTAATTTTCTATTGTTTGAAATGCTATATACAGCTTGTAAGCTCATGGCTCGAGGCTGGCAGTTTCTGGCTCATGCTGGACTCTAACTCAGCCCCTGCATATGCTTGTAAGAAAATAAACCCCCTGCTTTTGCATGAGACTGTGGTCTTGGTGTCTTTGAACAGCGCATCATTCTCCTGAACTTAACAAAGTAATCTATGTATCATATAGGCCTATTAGGATTTTGAATGAGGACATTGACTTACTATACAATTTGGAAAAATCTATCTGGGAAAAGGCTATTTGCAATAAGAATTCATGTTCAGGTGGCATGATGAATGTTAAATTTTCTGCTGGTGTATTATGGCTAATTTTGGGTTAGGAGATGTTTTGTGAAAGTCAAGACAT
>PVKC010011171.1:0-24970 GCA_004027635.1 Crocidura indochinensis
TATTTCCTTTGAGGTGCAGAAGCTTCTCAGCTTAATGTATTCCCATCTATTTATCTTTGCTTCCACTTGTTTGGAAAGTGTAGTTTCCTCCTTGAAGATGCCTTTAATCTCAATGTCATGGAGTGTTTTACCTACCTGTTGTCCTACATATACCTTATGGTATTAGGTCTGATATCAAACTCTTTAATCCATTTGGATTATACCTTCATACATAATGTTAACTGGGGGTCTATGTTCGCATTTTTTGCAAGTGGCTAACCAGTTCTGCCAACACCACTTGTTGAAGAGGTTTTCCCTGCTCCACTTAGGATTTCTTGCTACCTTGTCAAAAATTCGGTGATTGTATGCCTGTATGCCTGGGGAACATTGTCTGAGAACTCAAGCCTATTCCACTGATCTGAAGGTCTGTCTTTATTCCAATATCATGCTGTTTTGATAACTATTGCTTTGTAGTACAGTTTAAAGTTGGGGAAAGTAATGCCTCCCATTTTCCTTTTCCCTAGGAGTGCTTTAGCTATTCGAGGGTGTTTATTGTTCCAGATGAACTTCATAAGTGTTTGATCCACTTTTTTTTAAGAATGTCATGGGTATCTTTAGAGGGATTGCATTAAATCTGTACAATGCTTTGAGGAGTATTCCCATTTTAATGATGTTAATCCTGCCAAACCATGAGCACGGTATGTGTTTCCATTTCCATGTGTCCTCTCTTATTTCTTGGAGCAGGGCTTTATAGTTTTCTTTGTATAGGTCTTTCACGTCTTTGGTCAAGCTGACTCCAAGATATTTGAGTCTGTGTGGCACTAATGTGAATGGTATTGCCTTCTTATCTTCCTTCTCTTCCCTATCATTATTAGTATATAAAAAGGCCATTGATTTCTGCCTGCCACCTTGCTATAAGAGTCTTTTGTTTTTAGAAGCTTTTTGGTAGAGTCTTTAGGGTTTTCTAAGTAGAGTATAATGTCATCTGCAAAGAATGAGAGCTTGACTTCTTCCTTTGCTATCTGGATTCCCTTGATATCTTTTTCTTGCCTGATTGCTATAGCAGAACATTTCCAGTACTATGTTGAAGAGGAATGGTGAGAGCAGATAGCCTTGTCTTGTACCAGAATTTAGAGGAAAGGCTTTTAGTTTTTCTCCATTAAGGATAATATTTGCCATTGGCTTGTGGTAGATGGCTTCAACTAGATTGAGAAAGGTTACTTCTATTCCCATCTTGCTGAGATTTTTGATCAAGAATGGGTGTTGGACCTTATCAAATGCTTTCTCTGCATCTATTGATATGATTATGTGATTTTTATTTTTTTCCTTGTTGATGTTGTGTATGATGTTGACAGATTTACGGATTTTAAACCATCCTTGCATTCCTGGGATGAAACCTACTTGGTCATAGTGTACGATCTTCTTGATGATGCATTGGATCCTGCTTGCCAGGATTTTGTTGAAGATCTTTGCATCAGCATTCATCAGGGATATTGGTCTGTAATTTTCTTTTTTGGCAGCATCTCTGTCTGGTTTTGTTATCAAGGTGATGATGACTTCATAAAAGTTGTTTGTCAGTGTTCCCGTTTTTTTAAATTTCATGGAAGAGCCTGACTAGGATTGGTAGTAGCTCCTCTTGAAAGCTTTGAAGAAATTCATTAGGAAATCTATCTGGGCCTGGGCTTTTCTTTTTGGACAGATTTTTTATTACATTTTCAATTTCCTCAGTAGTGATGGGGGTGTTTAGATATGCTACGTCCTCTTTACTTAAATGTGGAAGGTTATAATTGTCCAAGAATTTTTCCATTTCTTATAGGTTCTCATGTTTAGTAGCATAAAGTTTCTCAAAGTAGTCTCTGATTACCCTGTGGATCTCTGCGATATCTGTCGTGATCTCCCCCTTTTCATTTCTAATACAGGTATCAAATTTCTCACTCTCTCTTTCTTTGTGAGTTTTGCCAATGGTCTATCAATCTTGTTTATTTTTTCAAAGAACCAACTTCTGCTTTCATAGATCATTCAGATTGTTTTTGGTTTTCCACTTCATTGAATTCTGCTTTCAGCTTTGTTATTTCCCTCTGTCTCCCTTTTTTTTGGTTCCTTTTGTTGGTCATTTTCTAATTTTTTTGAGCTGTGTCTTTAATTTATTCAGGTATGCCCCTTCTTCCTTCCTGATGTGTGCTTGTAGAGCTATAAATTTTCCTCTCAGGGCCGCTTTTGCTGTTTCCCATAGATGCTGGTAATTTCTGTCTTCAGTATCATTTATTTCAGGAAAGTTTTGATTTCCTTTTTGATTTCATCTCTGACCGACTGGTTGTTCAGTAGCAGGCTATTCAATTTCTAATTGTTAAAGTTTTTCTTCTGTGTGGCTTTGTAGTTCACATCTAATTTCAGAGCCTTGTGGTCAACAAAGGTAGCCTGCGAGATATCTATCCTCTTGATTTTTATGGAGGTATGTTTAATCTGTCAGCATGTAGTCTATCCTGGAGAATGCCCCATATACATTGGAGAAGAATGTGTATCCAGGTTTTTGGGGGGATGGAGTATATATACTAGTATATATACTAGTCCTCTTTCTTCCATTACTCTTTTCAGGACTAGCATGTTTTTTGTTGGGTTTCAGTCTTGTTGATCTATCAAGTGTTGATAAGGTCATGTTGAGGTCTCCCACAATTATTGTTGTATTATTGATTTCTTCTTTCAGATTTGTCAGTAATTGTATTAGATAATTTGCTGGTCTCTCATTGGGTGCATATATGTTTAATAGTCTGATTTCTTCCTGTTACACATATCCCTTGATTAGAACATAGTGTCCATCTTTGTCCCTTACCACTTTTCTGAGTATAAAGTTGGTGTCATCAGATATTAATATGGTCACCGCAGCTTTTTTGAGGGTGTTTGTTTGGATGATTTTCCTCCAGCCTTTGATTTTGAGTCTATGTTTGTTTTGACTATTCAGATGTGTTTCTTGTAGGCAGCAGATGTGTTTCTTGTAGTTCATTGACATTGAGGGAGATGATTGTCATAGGATTAATGTCATCTTTGTAGATAAGTTTGGTGTGTTTGTTGGTCTCTCTTGTCTTAGAGTAGACCTGTCAGTTTTTCCTTTAAGGCTGGTTTATCATCTGTGAAGTTTCTGAGCTGTTGTTTATCAATGAAGCTATGTATTCTTCCTTCAAACCTGAACGGGAGTCGGGCTGGGTGCAGTATTCTTGGTGAGACATCATTTCATTCAGTCTTGTCACAATATCCCACCACTGTCTTCTGGCCTTGAGAGTTTCTTGTGACATGTCTGCGGTAAGTCTTAGGGATGCACCTTTGAATGTAATTTTCTTTTTTGATCTTGCTGCTTTCAGTATTCTACCTCTATCTGTGGGATTTTTCATTGTAACGAGGATGTGTCTTGGTGTGTTTTTCTTTGGGTCTCTTTTAGCTAGTACTCTTTGGGCATGCAGGATTTGATTGTTTGTAGTCTTTAACTCTGGGAGTATCTCTTTGATGATGTCTTTGACAGTTGATTCTTCCTGGAGATCCTACCTGGTCTCTGGGACTCCAATGATTTTTATGTTGTTTCTGTTGAGTTTATCAAAGACTTCTATTTTCATCTGTTTGCATTCCTTGAGTACTTTTCCATTGCCTGTTCATTTGTCTTAAGGTTCTTTTCCAATTTCTTCTGTTGTGGTGAGTGTTTCTGCATCACATCTTCCAGTACTCTGATTCTCTCCTCAGCTGCTGATACCCTGCTGGCAAGGCCATCCATTGAAGTTTTCAGTTGAGCTACCGTGATTTTTCATATCTTTTATTTCAGTTTGGAGTTTTCTCATTTCTGTCTTTTTGTTCTGTTCAGATCGATATATGCTTTCTTTGAGTTCTTCAAACATCTTCCATAATGCTTATTTTAAACTCCTTATCCAAGAGGTAGTTAATCAGGTGGTTGGAATTTATTTGGTTATCCGAGCTTTCTTCTTTATTTTCTGTGCATGGTGTTTGCCTGCGAGGTTTCCCCATTGTCATGCTTTTAGTGTGGTATTTCCTGCGTGTTGTGATGGGGTTCTTTGGTTCTTTGGTTAGAAAGAGTGTGCAGCTGCCTCGCTTTGCATTGCGGCTGTGCTCTTCTGCTGCCTCTAGTTGACAATTTTTGGGGGGTGCTCTCCCTAGGCCTCTGAGAGACCTTTAGGGATTCAGAAACCCAGGCAGACAGGCACAAGCAGGAGAAGTTTCCCTTGAAGTCCTCAGAGTGAACAAAGGCACAGCAGGGCAGAGCCTCCGCAGGTCAGAGAGCTCAGCTTATTAGATAGCGACCCCCATAGCCAGAAATTACTCACTGGGCAGCTTCAAAATGCAGTTTTTTGGGGGTGCGCTCCCTAGGACTCTGAGGAAACCTTCAGGGATTCAGAAACACAGGCAGACCAGCCACCTACCTCTTCAGCTCTGCCACTACTTGTGGACTGAACTGAAGCACCGACCCCCCAGTACATGGCAGAAGACGATTGGAAACTACATGCATTTGATTTCATGCGTGCACACCAACTTAAATAACCTGTATAACCC
Organism: Crocidura indochinensis; assembly: GCA_004027635.1. NCBI lineage: Eukaryota > Metazoa > Chordata > Mammalia > Eulipotyphla > Soricidae > Crocidura > Crocidura indochinensis. The sequence continues at coordinate 4,531 of PVKC010011171.1, forward strand.
GAGTATAAACTGAGTTTTTTTTTTACTCGAGTACATACCATAATTGAAAGCACTAAACTATAAATATAGGGCTCTTGCAGGATTGCTGAATCTTTTTCTTTCTTCCCTCTTCCATATGAATTAACAACTCATTAAAAAAACTCATTCAGTTATTAAAGTTTGAGAGAAACTTAGTTTTGTTGCATTCCTTCTATGGGAGAAATTTTTTGTCTTTCTCAAAATATATATGAGAAGCTAGCTACATACTACATTTAAACCCCAAAAAGAGAAACAACTCCAAAATGAAGAGCTCACTCCCCAAATGTGAGGTTCTGCATAAAAAAGAAAAATGCACCACTCTGGTTTCCACACACCAGAAAAGTGTACTTTCCTTAGAAATAACGAAATGAAACCACCTTCCAGAAACAGAACTTAAATCTAAAATACGTGACCATCTTTCTTCTTTGTGTTCAAAGGTGATACGTGTGGCAGTCATCATCTTAAAATACAATTTTATAAATGGTGCTTTGACTTTGTGAATGTATAGAAATTGTTGACACATCTGATGGGTTACCAGATAGACTTCATATAGACGTGTAATTCAGTATCATTTCTTTTGTTAGTAGACTAATCCAAATTCTGAAATTAATATAAAATAATTTAATGGTTTATTTTACATTAAGTTTCTGCTACTCTGTATACACTGTTATTCTCTTGTTCTATTAGCCATCCACAGAATTTCTCCATCTTGCTAGAATTTCTGTTTTCCATCTCTCTCTGATTTTAATCAATATAGGTACAATGTCCTCTTCCTTTCTCCTGTAAACTGTAAGGCTTACTAAAAGGCAACTGCTTTTCTTTAGCCCCCACCACACACAGCTTCATTGAAACATAATTGGCACGAGGTATTATGTAAAATTGAGATTGACAATACACTTTAATTCTCCTTGGTGAACTTTCCTTGTCCTTTGCACACATAGCAATTATCCATCTCTTTTTGTAAAATCCCACACAGCCTGGTGGCGTGGATTAAATATGGTTATGACTTAATTTTTGGCATGAATATGTCAAATATGCTCTCCCCTGCTTTGCCAGCTCCCCAACAGGCTCTCCTTGGTGAAACAGGTCTAGATAATGAAGCTCATCTCCCGCTGTGGTGGAGAAAGCATTGTGTTCCCATCCTACTGAGTCATGCACCAGTGACTAGACTCTTTTTGGCCCTGATATTTATTGCTGCTCCATCACTGATCACTAATTAAGCAAGAGCAGCTTTTAACAAGATTCCTATCCCACCCTTTCCCATGTTCTTTTTCAGATCTAAAGATGTCTTCTTGCAGTATAAATCATTAATTCTGAAAGTGGCTTATTAAAAACAAATCTGTCATCTTTATCTTGCTTCTACACTAAGCTCCACATTTTCTATACTGTGATAGCTAATTACACTGATAAATAAGTTGAGAGGAAAAGCTACTGTACTGTTTTTCTTCTATATAAGAGTCATTTAAAAGCTTACAGAGGATTTTTTATTTATTTGAATGTGTGGTTAAATTGCTTCAAATATTAAATCTCTCTCCCTGTTTTGCATTTTGATTTATAGTTACTCTGAATCTTTCCATTTTTATACCTTTATTTTGTTTTCTCTTAGGTCTTCTTACCATCCAACTCTTACAAATACAGCATTCTGAAAATATGTAAATTGTATAATAATTGTGATACTTTTCAGCAAGAAGGTTATAAAAATAGGAAGAGAAAGTACTGAAGAAACAGCAAAGGAGGAAAAATTTTATCAGAAGATCTTTTAGTATGGAGTTAAGTCAAGTCTACTTAGTAGTTATTAGGATTTTTTCCATCCAGAAAATTTTAGTGGCAATTTTCATCTTTGGAATTATCTAAACTAATAATATGAAATAATATGTGCATGCTCAATTCCATGTGTTTTAAATACATCTATATATCCGTGAATTTAAAAAGCATGAAAGAGATCAACATTGAATCATCTAAAGCTCGCCAAATTTAGATTATTAAGAGGGGACAAAGCAATGAAAATAAAAATCTGGATTAATTTAGCATTAAAAATTAGCAAATTTTCAAATCCATCATAAATTAAATTTGAAATGCTATTGGACCTTAGGGGAAAATATTCATCCCCCAAATTTATTCCAGTTGTCCTATACTATGTCATACATTATTGCTTCATAACTTTCTTTTTGATACAAACTTTTGTTGTTGTTCTATACCTTAAGTATTAAAATATATTATCAGTAACACCAGATAAAATTTTCCAATCTCTTTAAAATATATTAAACCAGTGCTACATATGATTTAAAGACTTTTGTTCCTCTATTTTAAAGCTACTAAGAAAACTAAAACCTTCTCATGTTTTAAGTGTCAATATTTGAATAAGCATTAAGTTCTCTTTCTATCTAAATCTTTTGGCCTCTTGAACAGTCCAGCAACATTGATTCTATTTAACTCCCCAAAAACAATGAGCAACCCTTATCATGCATCTAGAAATAACCAGAAAGACCCTGAAGAGAGTAGAATAAGGAAGGGAGACTAAATGAGCTCAGGTGAGTTATTTCTGGAGCATTCCCTGACCAGGTGCTACCATGAGGATTTCCAGCCCATAAATCTCTCCTCAAGTTGATTATAGACATGGAGGCAAACAATAAAAAAGGGGCTTTTGCATGTCTGCTATTGCCTTTGACTGCAGCAGTGGAGTGGGGTTGGAGTAGGCTGGGTGTGGGGGAAAGGCCCTAAGAACTTCCAGGGTTTCTGGAAACCTCCCCTGACCTCCATCACAGTCCTTCAGATATTGAAGGTATTAGCAAAAAGCCAAGGGGCCAGTACAAGAACTGGGTTAATGAGTTTTAGGGCCACTCTGTGTGACTCAATGCAGCAACAAACGAGCCACACCATTTTCACACTCCAACAGACAAGCGTGGTGCTTGGTGGCAGTGAGGGCATGGGTTTTAGTTGACCATCTCTAAGAATTTTGTTGTTCAATAACATAAGGCTCTAAAAGCCTATCTGCAACAAGCCCTTGGCATCATTATTTTCTTTACTTTTTAATTTGTAAAAGGTGTAAAAAGTAATTTTCTGGGGCCCGGGAGATAGCATGGAGGTAAGGCGTTTGCCTTTCATGCTCAAGGTCATCGGTTCGAATCCCGGTGCCCCATATGGTCCCCCGTGCCTGCCAGGAGCAATTTCTGAGCATGGAGCCAGGAGTAGCCCCTGAGCACTGCCGGGTGTGACCCAAAAACCGAAAAAAAAAGAAAGTAATTCTCTGTCTTTGTCTCTCTGTTTCTCCATCCTTGTCTCTCTCTGTCTCTCTCTTTCTCTCTCTTACTTTCTGTGTATCTCTGTCTCATTCTCCCTATTTTGGTAAATACTTGAAAGCATGGCAAGGATATTAAATTAACATTTAGCTCTTAATTCTTTAACAGTGAGTTAAGAAAACACCTTAGAGTTTCAATAAATGAAAGAAAACATTATTTGGCAGGGGTTATGGTGGGGGTGAATGAGACCACACCCGGTGATGCTCTAGGGTTACTCCTGGCTTTGTACTCAGAAATCACTCTTGGCAGTGCTCTGGAATGACCCTAGGCAGCACCCCAAGGATAATATGGGGTTCTGGGGATTGAACCTAGCATGGTCTTGTGTAAAGATAAAAAAAATACCTTTTATACTATTGCTTTAGCCCCGGAAAACATTCTTCACTATTGCTCAGTCATTGCTCATTTTTGTCACTGAGGATTCTGTGTATTTATAATCAAATGTGGAGTCATGCAATCTGGCAATAGAGTTACCATAAGTAAACACATCTGTAGAAGATATGTGATAACTTTCATTGTACCAAATATTTCTTTTTCTAAGACTATGTCAGTAAGTAAAAGCAACGAAAACAGTATCATTGACTTAAAATTAATTAAGCATGTCATCAGTTTTAATCAGAAAACCCATAAAGGGCTATGTGAAGAGTAAATTCAGATGATTTCAGCTTATAACAATTATCTTTTTTTCCTTGCAGAGAATTAAGACAACAGAAATATCTGCTTTTAAGCACTTTACACCCTTTGCCATGGAAAACTGTTATAAATAATTCACAACATTTTTGCCCAAAGGAAAAGTGGTAGCTAATTTGTTACTCTACAAAGGTATAAATAACTTTATTTTAATGCTGAGGAGGGGCCACATTCAGCAGTGCTCAAGGCTGACATTTGGTTCTGTGCTCGGGGATCACTACTGGTGAGACTCAGGAAACCAAATACTATTCAAGGGATCAAATTTGGTTCCACTACAAGGCACTTACTTTGCCTGCTGTACTTTCTCTCCAGTCAGTATATTCAAATTTTGGGTTGCTGAGAGAGTATTTTGTAAAAGCACCAGTTTAATAGAAACTCGTGGTATAACCTCAAGATTTAACTACAGGAAATAAATCTAGGAATTCTAACCAAATGTCTGACCATAGTCTCTGCAGCTTTCCTTATTAAAATATGTTAGTTGATTTTGCTATTGTCAGCAGGTTGCCAAAATTCCTATATTAAAAAAAATAGGACAGGAATGGATCATAGTTAAAATTTAAATTTCTTAAAATAAAGAATATTAATGATAAAAAGCTAACACTTTATAAGAAGACTGAATGAGCACATTAGGGGAAGATCAATAATTTTAAGTATTTTAGGCTGTAGGTTACAAAATTAACTCATTTAATGAATAAATCACCTGAGACCTACACCAAAAACAACTGACTGTAGATTAGGAAACAAAGGTTTCAGGAGGTAAACATTTCTCTTTAAAGTCACAAAGCTCTTTAGTTCTGAAGCTGAGATCAGATTTTTATTTTGTCTGTCAGTGCTTTTTCTTAAATATTCTAAAGATAAGAATGTGTTTTAAAAATACATAATTCCACAAAACTTCCTGCCTTTTCTGAGGTCTAAAAATCTATGTGTTAGAAATCTTAGTTTAGATGTGAATGATAATTCATTGGTCCTTCTTACTGTAGGGGGAAAATGAACATTTTTACATTGCAGTCATAGTTCAGATTTTCTCCAAATTCACATCTGAAAAATGTACAAGAGCAAGGACAGTAAGTCCCAACTGGCCTTGTTTGCTAATTCTTGTTCCAAAAGCAACAATGGAAGAGAAGTGTCTTACTGCCTTCCCAACATCTGGATTTCTTTACTGGTTCAGGCTGTACCCTGAAATCAGTTCTTACTCTCTCCATTCCTTGCATTTTGTTTCAAAAGGAAGCATCAGAAGGAAGAGAAAATACTATTTCCTTGAATCTTTTCTGCAAATTGGCAGACCTGACAGAATCATATATTTTCTGACAGAAACAGACACGGTCTTAGGTACTCAGTCTTTGGAAATGAACCTAAAGGCTTGGGCAGAGTTGCCAATCCGGGAGCCAAGAGCAAGGACTGAGAGTGAAGACTAAGTTTTTACACAGAGGATGATATTGGCTTTATTATTTTTATTTTATGTCGATGCTCATTTTCAACATGCATGTTTGTTTAGTTGAGTGCTTTTGTTTTTTGGCTTTTTGGTTTGGGGCCACACTCTGCCATGCTCAATACATACTCCTGACTCTGTGCTCAAGGATCACTCCTCATGGATTTCATGGGACCTGTAGATGTTGCCAGGGATGGAACCAAGTGCAGACAAGCACCTTACCCACTGTATTGTCTCTCCAGTCCAAATTCTATTTCTCTCACCTTGATCTAGAATCATATTTTCTTTATTAGATACCAACTAGGTAACCAAATTTTCTCTATGGAATCTGCCACAATTCTACCAATTCTACTGGTGCTAAAGAAAGAAGAGTAAGTAAAACAGACAGTAGCCTTGCCTTTGGGGAACTCAGGAAATAAATAAGTAATACATATAGTACATTCATTAGCAGTTAAGTGCTTTGCAAAGAAGAAAATAATAGGAAAGGGAAACTGAGAGATTGAAGACAGATATTTTTGAAAGGGTACTAGGGAAATTTTTGAGAAGATGAACATCAGTGAGAGGAAAATTCATACAACTAACTTATAAGTCTGAGATGGAAAATGCGTGCAACCTAGTAGACAGGTAGCTTTGGTAGCGCCATCAAAGGACTTGAAGTTAGCAGAGTGAAAAGAAATAAGCCATGGATTTTACTAAACTCCAAATACAAATATATTTGTTGCAAGTAATTTAACATTTTTAAACAAGTTGAACTTTTACCCAAAAAAAGAGAAAGAAAGTAAAGTATTGGAAAAACCATTAGAGTATTTCAACAAATCAAGAGATTGAATGTACCAATATGTAAAGAAAAGCAAATTAAATGAGCCCAGCAGTAAAATATATGTTCATTTGGAGCAAATCATTACTAGATAAATTATCACCTAAAGCAACTACTTTTCTGACCTCTTAACTAATGCATGTTGAGCGGCCTCAGGGGAAGGTTGTGTTTGTGTGTTTGTCACTTGTTACTTCCTTTTCTGAACAAGACTGTTCCTTTAGAATCAGAACATATGGATCTAGATCTCATATCTCTCTGTCTCTGTCAGTCAGTCAGTCAGTCAGTCAGTCTGTCTGTCTGTCTGTCTGTCTCTCTCTCTCTCTCACACACACACACACACACACACACACACATACACACACACATACACACACACTGCTTCCCTTTTTAAGGTTTTTCTTTTTTTTTTCTTTTTGGTTTTTGGGTTCCACCCAGCAGTGCTCAGGGGTTACTCCTGGCTCTGTGCTCAGAAATCATCCCTGGCAGGCTTGGGTCCATATGGGATTCCGGGACTCAAACTGCCATCCGACCTATGTTGGTTGCATGCGAAGCAAATGCCTTACCGCTGTGCTATTGCTCCAACTCTGAGATTTTTCTTTTTAGTAACTACAACATTTCCTTTCAATCATGATATACTCTGGTCAATTTGTCAGAGACTAATTAAATTGATGGTGTCCCACTTGGAGTTAAGCCATAGAAATGAGACTATCCTGGAAGGAAATTTATAAAGACTGAAAGGAGGACTAGACATAATATTATTTTAATAAGAATTTATGTTTAGAGACCCAAAAGATCAATGAGATGAGTGTAGGTGAATCAGGAGAGTCAAACATATTACAGTAATATTAAAAGGTGCAGTTACACCCCCCCCCAAAAAAAAGTGGTGGAATTCACTAATGCCCTCAGCAAGATGAGAAGGGTAGCCAGTCAGATAATGATAAAAAATGGGACAAGAATATCAGACTACCAATGAACAAAGGTAGCTTTAGCCAGAAAGTGCAGGAGAAGGGGATATAAGATGGGGAAAGGCCCACATTGTCACAGGATTAAAGCTGAGAAGTGTTTTCTATGAAGTAAATTTCCCTTGTTTCTTTTGTTTGTTGGTTGAATATTTTAACACCCATTGTAATTCTTGTTATATAATCTTTTTGGCAAACTCTCTTTGTCAGAGTGGACTACGGTCTAGTGGTAGCAAGTACAGTGCCTGGACAGTGCCTTGAACAGCTCCAAAAACCAGACAGTGGCATTATGCGTTACCTACAATCCCTCTGGTTTTCATCCATAAAATTTGGTTGTAGAAAAAATCCAGATAAGAAGGAGAAAACAGATATTTCTATACATTTAGAAAACAACCAGGGAGACTAATTTAAATAGTATCTTTCTGGGCACTTTCTCTGGTCTCATATTTGATTCAGAATTGAGATACATATACCTTATTACCCACTAAATTATTATTATTTTTAAATATGAGTAACTGAAAATAGGCTCACTATTACCCCTGAAATTCAAACGTTTTACATGATTAGAAGTTTTCACTTATCTCTAAGGACAGAAAGCCATTTTTAAAGTAATTTAACATTTGATTCTACACTCAAATGGATACAAGACTCAAAGTTAGCCAATGTAATGGAATAGATAGCCACTGGTTTCTTTTTTGGTTGTTTTGTTGGGTTTTTTGGTGGGGAGGGCACACCCGGTGTTGCTCAGGGGTTACTCCTGACTAAGCACTCACAAATCGCTCCTGGTTTGGAGGACCATATGGGGATCAAACTGCAGTCCATCCTAGGCTAGTAGTACTGGCAAGGCCTTATGCCCGGTGCCCCTGCTCCAGCCCCCATTGGCTTTCTTTATTTCTTTTTTTTCAAAATAAAGATACTTTCTGGTTTTATTCAGGCTGAGAAAGGTTATGGGATTCAGTTTTTCTCCTGAAATGGATTATAATTCACAACATCTTTAATATCTCTCTTGAACATGGGTAGACTTTTTTTTATTTTTCCTATCAATATAAAGATATAGATTTTGACTTTGGGAAAAAAGAACTAGCTTCATAGTGCTTTATTTATTTTAAAGACCAAGTTTAGAATTTAAATTCACAGCTAAAAATTATTGGTAACATAAAATACATAATCAGATCCTTTCTTTGTTATGTCCCAATGAATTCTGTCCTTCATTCTCAAACTAGATGAAGCCAGAATATTTTTAGAGTTACAAGAAAATTTAACAGGTTAAAATTCCTAGAACATTTTGTGAGTCGTTTTGAGAAACAGATGTATTACTCAAACTCTGAAAAGCTGAAAATGCCCACATAAAAATGACATTTGCATGTAATTTCATGGTTTCTGAATCCCAGACTAAAACCCTTTGACTTAATCAAAGTCATTTTAACAATCAAATAAGTCACTGGAAAGGCACTTTTCCCCCTCCCAGACAGCCAATTAATATGTAGCACCTGTAAAATGTACAGAGTCAATTCTCCTTGCTAGGGTGACTGCTCTTGTTTTAGATTCCCCTATTCCTCCTTTGTTGTTGATGTGGATGTGATTGCCAGAGGTTGTACACTGGTCTGGATGTGGTGCTCACATACTTTTAGCTGTGATTCTTGCAGGGGCCTCACATCAAATTGTGGTACTTGGAAACTTGGCCACAGCATTCACAGAGTCCAGGATTGCTCTCCTTTAGTTGTTTCTCTTAGGCAAACACTTGCTGGTTGGTACTCATGTTCTGTAGATCAGAAACATTCCAGCTAGAGTGTTTGCCAGGGGCCATGGTGACTCACATACTTCAGTGGTGTGATGCTCACTGGGAGTTGGACCCCTGGAATTGTGCTCCACATAATTTGCTTTTGGTGTAGTCTGCAATCACTGGGGATAACTGATATCATCAAGCATCAGAGCTCTGGAAATTGAATTCCCTTGCAAAATAGATATTGCAAGCTCCCTGAAGGTCACTAATTCTCTATTAGTATTATCAACAAAAAATAATTATAATTACCCAGTAAGTAACTATGACTGTTTGAACTCAATATCATATTGTTAATGTTTAGCCTAAGATGTAAAATAGAACAGGCAGCTAAAAGATTTTTTTCATGAAAGTTTTCTTCTAATAAGGAAAGATGTGGCATCGTTTAATATTGAATTCATAAAAACTTTTTGCTAAGCCGGATGTTTAATTTATACCAAACCAGTCAAACAGGACAATATTAGAAAACAGACTGCTTCCTTCCTAATATTATTTTATACCTGCAAAGAGCAAATGATAAAAGAGCTATTTGAATAAGATGTATTATGTAAGTATGGGAATGTATTGGTATTGGTTCAAGAACTGAAAGGATAGTAATTATTTTTGTTTATCACAATGTTAGTACACAGATTAAGTTTTTATCAAGGGAAGATGCATTTCTCCTTACCATGCTTAGTGGGATATAATATTACCAAAGGGAGATAGTTTCTCCCCTTTCCCTTAGTGACATTCTTTTGTAAAGTATCCATAAGTAGTGTACAAATCAAGTATGTTTATTTAAGAAAATCTGAGCCTGAAGCATATAATGAAAGTAAAAACTTAATCCCTTAATCCTGTAATAGCCCCTAAATCTTTCTTTTTTCTTTCCTTTTTTCTTTCTTTCCCTCTCTTTCCTTCTTTCTTTCCTATATTATCTGTTTGTCTTTTATCTGTCTAATCAATCTACCCATAATTACCAAAGTCAAGAAGAAAAGTGAGTCTAATGAATTCCTGTACACAATCTTCCATGTACCTATAGCCTCCTCAAACCATTCTCACAGCTTTGATAAAGGCTGTATTTTTCACCTATTATTTTCTGAGCCTAAGTGCACCCTTCAGTCACAATTATTCTCACCAAAGGTGATAACACATTAGATAAATATACATAGAAACTGCATAGAAACTAAAAATTAGTACTACCTATATTCTTCAATGTATGCATGCTGGGTTATTACTTGGTTTTGAGTTTGCTATTAAAAAATAAAACCTAACGTGGAAGCACAACTTGATCCAAAAATCAAAATGGAACTATGTATATTTTTATTAAGGTATATATTTTTATCTCAGTATTTTTATTAGTTAGTTTATGAGAATGAATGTTTCAGGCATACAGTTTATGTTACTATTACATTTTAATCCCTACCAGAAGTCCAGTTTCTTTCTACCACCATAAAATGAACTTCTTTGCCATTTTTCCCTTGCCCACTCCTACTAAACTTTTCCCTCTGGTAATCACCATTCTGTAGTGAGATTCTAAGGGCTTGTGTGCTTGTTTGTTTGTTTTGTTGATTTATTTGCTTAATCATTTATGTTAATTCATTAATGCAAATATTACTTTAGGGTGTACAGGACCTCTTCCTAGCACTAAGGGTAGAGTAGTTATCACACACTGCTATGAAAATTACCTTCTGTTTGGAAAGAGAAGGACAGTGAAGAAATCAGATGCTACTTGATATAAAGGAAGTGGGTGTCAGGAGTGCCAGGAAGGAAATTGCCATTTCAATAAGGTGGGTCAGAAGGGACAACAAGGCTAGAAATATAAGTGCTCACAGAGGATCAAGACCAGCATACCTTGGGAATAACATTTCAGGTAGAGGAATTGCAGCACACTTAAGCTGAAAGCACTGCTGACTTTTTACTCCTGTCTTCCAGAATTGTTCTGCACACAGCTGGAGAGACAGTACACTCTAGTGTGGCGGTACAGAGCAGCTTCCCAATTCTCCTCCTCCTACCAAGTCATTCAGTCAAGTTTCATGGGAGGTCAAGTCGCATCTGAGTAGTTGGGCATTTTACTTTATTCTAGTAATTGACATAACAGAGAAGAGTCAAAGTGTAACTGCTGTCTTACTCATCTTACCTAGTACAAAAATTAAAGAAACAACAAAGAGGTGTAGGAAAGCGAGAACCATAGTTGGTAGGGTATTTGCCTTGCATGCAGTGGATCTTGTTTCAACCCTGACTCCCTATGTGGTCCCCCAAAATGCCAGAAATGATTCCTGAGTGTAGTACCAGGAGTAAGCACAAAACATCATCAGGTGAGGCTCAAATATATTTTAAAAAGAGGAAAATAGGAGTCTGCATTTTTGTTCAGAGTGGCAAGAATGAATAGTAAATAATGTACTGCTATTTTAATATTATTTTCTATGATATATATTTTATATAGTATAGAGGTATACACATCTTTATTCTAAGTCAGCACGATGAGTAAAACTGCTATATGCTATACTATGTCTTTGGAAGATCAAAGTAAGACAGTAAGAAATAATAGAAACTACAAAAAGATGTTGAAACATAAAATCAATCTAGTGGTTCCTTAAAAGGGCCTGGTAGGAAAGAGAAATATACTATCAAAAAAAAACTCTGTGAATCAAGGAAAGCTTTAAATTTTCAAGTACTAACAATAGCTCATTGGTCTTAAAGAAGGGTTAACTTAGAGAGAAATAGCTAAGAAATTCTTTGAATACCAGCAGTGAAGAAATGGTCTTATAAGCCTATGGATAATACAGATTACTTACTTACAGAAGAAAGAGAATCAATATACCATCAACTTCTCAAGCTCACTAAGAAGACATAATTAAGATATAAAAAACATAATCCAAGAATGATGTTCCTAGCATTTTAAAATTCTGATGAAAGATGAAAAAACAGTAAAAATTTGAGAGACAGGCAATGAAGTTAAAATCATTTCACTTTTACTATAGTGCTATGTAATTGAAAAAGTACAGCAGACGAAAATTAAAACAGAGCAAACATTTCTACCATACTGCCTCTTAGTAGACTTGAGCAGCCTTAATAAAGCACTGCATGGCTTAAGCAACAGAGACTTGTATACTCACAGATCTGAAAGCTGGAAGTCTGGGTTGAGTGACAGAACTGCTGGTTTTGAAGAACAGTTATCTTTCTGTTCTGTAAATAGTGTTTTTTAACTGTGTCCTTACATGGCAGAGAGAGAGCAGGAAGGTTGCATTCTGCAAGTCAGCATGAAAGACATTACCAGAAAAAGCAGTGGATCTTGAACTTGCACCCTCCAGCTCTATGAACAAAGAAATCCCTGTTTTTATCAGCTCTCCAGCTTGCTCTAGAAAAGTGTGCTAGTACAGATCACAAAACTAGGTGTGGGGCGCTTCCCTATCAAATATGGGGAAAATGTGGATGTGGCTTTCCCAATGGGTAATGTATTGGAATTTTGACACATTTGCTTATCATCCTTGTTGGGTGAATGCTTGGATTTGCTTCTTTTTTTCATGTAAGCAGAGCTGCTTTTTTGAATTTCTATGATGTCTTCATGCCAAATGTCTTGGAACATGACCAAGACCAACTGAATAAGTAGATTCCTGCATTGATGATGCACAACTTTTTGAGCCAGAATGTGTAGGAAGGAAGATGGCTCTATTGCTGGTATCACACTGAAATATATATAGCCTCTTTGGAATTCCTACCAATATATTCTTTCTTTTCTTTTTTTAATTTTTATTTTGACACCATGATTTACCAAGTTGTTTATAATACAGTCATTTTAAGCATTAAATGGTCAAACACTAATCCTATCTATATGAACTTCCCTTCAACAGTCACCCACTCACCATCTTAGCTTGCCTCCATACAAGCACATAAAAATGTGTCCATATTGCTTATTACAACACAAAGGTAACTGGAAGAAGAAAATCTTAGATCAATGCAGGTCAATTTGAAATTATTGCTCTATATCTCCATGGTATTACTAAAGTCAGTATTCAATGAATTTTGGGATATATCAATGCATTTTTATGTTCTTTTTATAGCTAGTATTTTAACATGCATTAAGACATTCTCATGGACTTGGATTGCTTTCAGGATTTCAGAGAATAAACATTCACTGGAAAGTCAGAATGTTATGAACCTTTTGGTTCATGGATAGATGGATATTATACAAAATTAAACTGAAAAATTTATGTCTTCCCCTATGCTAATAATTCTCAGGATGAAGTCAGTTTAAAGCAACATCCTGCAGTGTGTGAGCTTATGCAGCTCTCAAGAAGAGGCAAATCAAAACTTTGAATTGAAGTTCTATTAGTGTTCCACTTGTAAGATCCTGATCATTTTGAGCTAATGATGATTTTTGAAAATTTAGTGCACTTATTTTGCTAGAGTCACAATATTTTCATCACTTGGTGAGAGGCTGGCTCCAAAATTCCAACAGAATCACTGCTTCAGCCTCTATGAAAAAAAACAGTTTAGGGACATCTCAAAAATTGCAAATAGAACTCCAGTATGATTCTATAATTCCATTCACTCTTAGTATATACTCTCAGAGCCGGCGGTAAGCCCACTCGAGAACTGCCAGTGTAGCCACACCAAAAAAAAAAGTCCCAAAACACCATTAATTCAAAAGATATACCTATGTGTAAATAAAAATAAAAATCTATGAGTAGTGAGACCACCCCAAGCCCCATGTTTCTAACCCCTTAGGTAGACAGGTCTGATTAAACAGGGTAGCAGCAGAGAAATAATACCAAGCAGTTAGGAAAAGATTTATCAGAGTCAACCTGCTTTTACTTCCTGGCCTCTCTCTGCCATGTCCTCTCTCTCAAGCCCAATGCCAACACAAGTCAAGTACAAAAATATCAAGATACAAAAGTAAATACCCAGTGGGCTTTTACATCTCAAAGGAAAAGGGACTGGGAAGCTGAAGTAAGGGGAACACCTTTGTTTAGTAAAGCTAGGTTCAGCTTACACCTATGTTCACTGTGCCCTATTTATAACAGCTCAATAGCAGAGGAATGAATGAAGAAATGGTGGTTTGTTTGTTCCCTAGCATACTACTAAACCATAGGAAAAGAGGAAAGCTTGCAATTGCTACAACATGGATAGAGGTACAGAGAGTTTGTTTGAAAATAAATTAGTCATGAATACAGGATAAACTAATACACAGTATGTGTATTAAGGTTTGCAAATTGTACTTCATATAGGAATAGGTGGTTTCTGGGGCTAGAGCAGTGGTGCAGCAGTAGAGCATTTGCCTTGCAAGTGGCTGACCTAGGACAGATCAAGGTTCAATCCCTGGGTGTCCCATATGGTCCCCCAAGCCAGAAGCGATTTCTGAGTGCATAGCCAGGAGTAACCACTAAGTGTCACCAGGTGTGACCCAAACCCCTTTCCCCCCAAAAAAGAATAGGTTGTTTCTGACCTTCCAATCTGTTATACTCACCATTTCATCCATTATTACTCTAACAAATTTCTATTCTAGTTTGAGATGTATGTTAGTTTTCAAATTCCTGGAGTTGAAATCCTTGATGAGCTAACCACATGCTATGATTTGGGGGACCCAGGGTCAATCCCCAGCACTCCATGGTGTCTCAAGTACCACCAGAAGTGATCTAACTTCTTAGCTCTTTAAAAATCTGGAAGTAGTCTAGGAAGCACTAGATGTGGTTCCCAAACCGAAAATTTAATAAATTATTTTTATAATTGTTTATAAAAATATGATATATTACATACCTGATAGTCTCTCTTTGTTATCCCTTTTTCAAAATACTACTGCTTGTTTGCAATATGAATCACATATGGAGTATTAAGGTAGCCTATGAAATTTCATAAAAGAATGAGTGCTACTACACTGGAGAGATAGTACAGCAGGAAAGCACTTGCCTTAACATATATTCAACTGAAGTTTGACCCTTTCACCATACAGAGTTGCCCAAGTACTTTAGGGAGTGACCACTAAGTGCAGAGCTAAGGATATAAACCTAGCACAGCTGGAAGTGGCCCCCAAATTATTAGTCCTATTACTTCACTGAATTTATAAATAATTTTATATATCATTCTTTAAATATCAAATGTTCTAAAACCATTTTAATTGTTCTACTTTTTAATTATACTTACAGACAATGCATTGTATAAAATTAAAATTATATTAAATTAAATTTATGAAGAGAAATTTTTGAATCAAGAAATATATAGCTGGGGCTGGAGATATTTTCACAATTGCACAAAAACGGAGCATTTATTTTAAAGTTTCACAAAAGAATTACACTAGTTTGGCAAATCAGAAAGAATATATGTTCAAACTACATTTATGATATAATATTCTGGGTTCCTGTTACAAATAATAAAATTGATATTTCTGGGTTAATAATTAAACCATATTCTTTTCAGTACCAATAAAATATGCAAAAATTAGGTAAGTAAAAAGAAATATATGTGCAGAGGAAATATCAACAAATTTAAGTGTTAAGTTAATTATAAGAGAAATGTACAATATGAATAATCCTCTTCTACATGCAAAAATTAATTTTAGAAAAAATAGGCTTAAAGGAGCAGAGAGAATAAAGTCAAAAATAAGAATAATCATTTTGGCAAAATATGAACATGGAATAAAACAATTCCAGATGTATTTCTTTCAACAAACATCAGTAAAGCAGGAAAATAGCTAAGCTCTTATCTAACCTAACAAAGGAAAATAAAACATAATATGCAAAAATATATAAATAAAGGAAATTATGACAGATGGAAAAGAAATTAAAAATAATAGCATAGCTTACTTGAAAACATGCACTCGAATTTGACAACCTGGAAAACAATAGATGCTTTTCTAGTGAATATAATTTCTTTATAGAAAATATAATTTCTAGACATATAATATATAGGTATATTATATTATATATTATTTATAATTATATATATTTCATTTCTAATACCTACCATAAAATGAATATGGGTTTTTATATGTAATATAGTATATATATGTATATAATCTTGCATTTACTAAATGAGAAAACAACTGATGTGCTCTGCAGGAATGATGGGGTCAGATCAGATGATGAGTTAAGTTCAAATAATAAGTGAAGCTTGTCACACTTTCAGGAACAGAGAGCTCAACTGTCCAAAGTATACCAGAGCATGTGAGAGGAGAAAAGTACTTCTAAATGGCTTTTATTAATTTGTTAAAACATGTATGGCTCAAAGCAAAATTTAAAAATAAAATATTCATAAATATTAATCAATCACAACCATATTACTACACTATGATAAAAATAATAATTAAATAATAATAATATTAGCAAAACTGGTTTACCAAGTAATATTGACTCACTTCGTAGTTACAGTTATTAAAATAATGCGCTATAATTTTGTACTTGGAGAACACAGAAGTACCCTAAGGGTGCTTGCTTTCTGGTAATTAGTAATTAAGGAATTAGTAATTAATTAAGGGTCCCTAAATCTTTCCTGAGACTATCATCTTTCTAGCTAATTTATTTATTTCCTGGATATCTGTATATCTGTATATACAATGATGCATTTCCTGAATATCTGTATATCTGTATATACAACATCAGATAATGTTTTTAGGTTTTTGATGTTCATAGTTATGTAATCACTTGGGTGCATAAAGACTGGAGTGCTGATCCCTTGAATCTTGGTATCTGAGTCTGATGTAGCTCTCCTTTCTTTTTTATTTTTCTGGTTTTCAGGCCACATGCTCAGGAGCTACTCCTGGCTATGTGCTCAGAAATCACTCCTGGCTTGGAGGAACATATGGGATGCCAGGAAATCAAACCACGGTCTGTCCAAGGCTATTGCACGCAAGGCAGACACCTTACAGCTTGCATCACCACTCGGGCCCCTAATGTAGCTATTCTAGTGAGACATATAAATCAGAGTTTGAGGCTTTACTTTAAAATGACAAAATCTTTAGCACTTTTGTAACTAGAAAATCCAAGAGACTCAAAATGATTAGAAGAGAAATTATCTGGTTTTTCCACTGTTTTCAGAATTTTATTTATATTTCTAAGTAATTGCAAGAGTGGACAGATCCACTTAAAGCTGTCCAAAGCAAAATAGAGCAAAAGGGACCCAGAAATAAGTTGACAAACAAAATGATAATTCCATATAAAGATAACTCTAATATTCTAAGAGACATAGAAGACTTGACTAAAAAGAAAGACACTAACTTCATATTGTGTATAAAAACTCATTGCTTTTTACATGTCTAGATTATGAATCTCTATGGTTCATGGTTTTAATAAATATAACAGGAGAACATTGGATAATTGGGTTTTGAAACTAGATTAACTAATTATTAAATTTACTAATGAAAATAAGGCCTTATGAACAATTAATTAGACTTATACTGAAAGCTAGAAATGCGATGACAGTAAATACCAGCTTTAAAGCTCACTTGGTAGCTACAGTTATTAAAATAATGTGCTATATGTGGACGAAGCAGTGGTGCAAGTGGTAAGGTGTCTGTCTTGGGCACTCTAGCCTAGATGGACCAAGGTTCAATCCTCCAGCATCCCATATGGTCCCCCGAGCCAGGAGCGATTTCTGAAAAGCATAGCCAGGAGTAACCCCTGAGCATCACTGGGTGTGGCCCGAAAACAGAAACAAAACAAAACACAAAATAATGCGCTATAATTTTGTACTTGGAGAACACAGAAGTATAGTCTAAGGTAAGGTCCAAAAATTAGAGTGATGAAACTTTATATATGTATGTACATATATATTTGTATATACCTGTACATATATATTTACAATAAATATCAGTATTTATATATGTATGTATGCAGCTCCAAGATAGCCTATGATTTTAAACTTAAAATGATAAAAGTATGAGAACAAAATATAGAACTTAAATATTGCCTTTAGAGACTGAATTTAGAAAAATAAACCATAATATGCCTTGAGTCGAACAGTTAAAATGTTGAAAATGTCCCCTTTATCTTGTCCTAAATGGTAAGGTGAGGAAAGCATTTATCAGAAATTTTTGTGAATTAAAAAAAAGATAGTATGATAATAATATCCAAAGACAGTTAAAAAAAAAAGGACCAGGAGGACCAGTCCCTGGTAGGAATCACAAAGAGGGGAAGGACAGTTAAGGTAGGGAATGAACCACTGTGACAAAGAGTTGGTAATGATCACTCTGGACAAGAACTAGGTTCTGAAAGGAGACTAGGCCTTCAATGACAATATTGCAATGTCTAAAAGGTAGGAAAAAAGCAAATGGGAGACATCTTCCCCAGAGTCAGACAGGAATAGATAGGGAAGGAATGTCAGTAATGTGCACATTGGTGATGGGAAATGTGCACTGGTGAAAGATGTTGAATATTGTATTGTTGGTCATAATGAAAAATAATTCATTGAAACAATTGAAACACTCATTTGCAATTTAGTTCTGTTGTTTGGATTAGGGGATGAGGCATGATACCCTAAATGATTTAGGAAGTCTGGAGGGCTATTGATCCTTGAGCCCAATGATGGGGAGCTTCTTGGACCACCAAACAGGAGAGATGAAACTAGGGACCTCTTGCATGATAGACCATTGTGCTTGCCTTGAGGCATCTTCCATGTACATGTAAACAATAACTACCTGTTAGAAATGTTGGGTGGCTGTGCCTTGAAGTTCTCTAATGGTTAAAGATGTATGATGTCTCCCAATGTGTCTCTAGGCAATTTGTAGGACTTCTTTGGAGACATTAATTTATATTTTTGTCTATTGAAAACTATAACATTTTTGTTAAGTTGTAATTGTTCCTTATGAATTCTGGACACTTGAAAAGAAATACAATTTGTAAATATTTTCTCGCTTTTCTTAGGATGTCTTTTCTCCTTTTTTGTTGCTTTTTTTCCAAATTACTCTTCTAGTCTTCCATTCTTCACAATGGAACATCACTATCTTAGGAACTTGGGCCAGGACTCTTTGTACCCAGTGTCTACCTCTCCCCTAAGGGATAGGAGGAAGGAGTGAATCAGTCTAAATGACAGAGATGCATGCTTCAGATAGAGAATCTGTTAGTTTTGTTTAATTATTTTTATTTGGGGGGGTTCATACCTGGGTAGTGATTAGGGCTCATTTCTGGTTCTGACTCCAGAAATTACTCTTGGCGAGGCTCAAGGGACCTGGGGTGCTGAAGATTGAACTCTGATCATCCTCATGCAAGACAAATGCCCTCTATGCCCGTGTGATTCTCTTTTCAAAAGATATTTTGCATTTGTTTTATTTTCTTAAGATAATTTTCAGTGATGTTATTTTATTATTAAAATGCATTTTATAGGGGCTGGTGAGGTGGTACTAGAGGTAAGGTGTCTGCCTTGCAAGCGCTAGCCAAAGAAGGACCACAGTTCAATCCCCCAGCATCCCATATGGTCCCCCCAAGTCAGGGGCAATTTCTGAGCACTTAGCCAGGAGTAACCCCTGTGCCCCCCTCAAAAAAATGCATTTTACTCTATAGGCTGTTTTGCAGGTTTTCTATTGCCATTTCCCCTTCTCCCTTTTTGCTTGTTTTAGGATCTGCACCAGTGGTGCGGGAGATGAAACCTGCTTGCAGCATGAAAGTCAAAATGCCACCTTTCAAGAACAAGAACTTATAGGTTAGAGAGATAGTAAAATGGAAAGAGTATTTGCCTTGCACAGAGTTGACCTGGGTTATATCTCCAACATCTATTATGATCCTTCAAGCTCACTAGGTGTAATCCCTTAGCACAAGTCAGGTATCAGCCCTGAGCACAGCTGGGGGTGGCCCCCCAAAGAAGTGGAGCTTACTATTTTTATAAATAAAGTTACTATACAGTTTATTGTACAGTTTAATATGTAGTTTTTAGTCTCTGCCCAAAAAGTGAAACTTAAAATAAGCAAACAGACCACATTTAAAAATTTAAGAGCTAAGGGGACAACCTTTATCTTTCATTTGGCTATCATTCTACCTCTAGTGTCTGAATAGCAGAATGCTGTGTTTTAGAGGGAAGTTTTGCAGTCATCTGTACAATTTTAGAAATGGTAAATTGGATTTTGTAATACATAAAAGGATTTGCTAGAGTTGTCATATTACATAGTGCCAGCGGCCAGGGCCATTTCTGCTATCACTTGAGTTACCTTTTTACTATCACCTTAGAAAAAGGAACATCTGACTATAATTGTCTACATAGTTCCTATTCTGCACTAACAGCACTCTCCTTTTTGTGGCAAGTTTACTACTAGGTGTTCCTGGTTCTCATCTCTATTGTTTTTGGATATCATTACCATACTATCATCTTTTTATATCCTACAAATGAGTTTGACCTTTCTCTATCAATGCCTCTCCCTTATTTCACTCAACATAATACTCTCCATTTTAATCAATGTAGATGCACATTTCATAAGTTCCTTTTTCCTAACAGTTATATAGCATTCCATAGTATAATCTTACCTTCTGGGTAAGAATTGGATGATGAAAA
>PVKC010011172.1:0-24961 GCA_004027635.1 Crocidura indochinensis
TCTCACCTGTGGAGCAGCCAGTTCACCCAAGAGTTGAACAGCCAAAGGAGGATGCCAGTCGTAGGGTGGGGGTAGGGAACACTATCAAAATCGGGTAAGTTCTAGTTGCCTTATTCCAATCGCCCTTTGCTCCCAATTGCTCCTTTGTCCTCACAGGGGTCCCAGGCTTCTCTGCCATATCTGGGCTTTCTGGGCTGATCTCTGTGGTAGACAACAATAGCATCTCTGCTTAATAAGCAGCCCTTCAGCAGCAGCCTCGAGCTTGACTGCTCTTGGTCTCTAGCTTGGTCTTTTGCTGACAGCTGCTCTTCCATAATCTAAAAGCATTCACTCTTCTGGAGGGGAATAAAGCCAGCACAATGCCAAGGCCTGACCTAATTCTGGAAGTCCATGGGCAGGCAGGTACAAGAACGCAAGTTCTCACTATAGCTGGTCTCCTGCTTTGCCAAGAATTGATTCCCATTCAGCCCCCTCAAATGTTCTACCAGGCATGCAGCCCTCCAGGATAAAGAATTATGTTAATGTTCAAGAAAAGTTCAGGACTTCTTGTTTTGTTTTGTTTTGTTTTCGGGACACACCCGGCAATGCTCAGGGGTTACTTCTGACTCTGTGCTCAGGGATTGCTCCCGGCACAGTGTACAAAGGACCATATTGAATTCCAGGGATTGAGTTTGGGTCAGCAATTGCAAATGCCCTCTTCCCCGTACTAGCATTCATCCCTACCACTTTTTATTATAATACCCATCTCAGCCTTCTCCAGTGGTATACTCCCCTCTCCAACACAGTAACTGTTATTCCTAACACTGAAAGAGGCTATTGTGGGACATAATATTATGTGAAGACAGGGAGATATTTTGCCTACTGAGCAAGTGTCCAGAAATTATACTTGATGAATCACTGGCATGTAGTCTGGGTGTGACAAACGTGTGGAAAAGTAATCGATTTAGGAGTGAGTTGGGAGCCACATTCAGAGATTTCGCTAATAGTGTCCTTGGTAAAATTGTGGCTAAGACCTTGGAAGAATGAGATTTGGGTCTCAATCTCTGTTTAAATATAGCAGAGGGTCTTTGTCCCTGTTATTTTTTTTCTTCTTTTAACGTGTTCATTACTGTTCCTATTTTCTTCTCATTTCATGGGTATGACCAGACCCTTTGTGAACTGAAGCTTGGAGATTTCTACCTTCTGGAAAGTGCTTTGGATTGAAGGTATCTGAGTCTTCAGAGATGAGAATTGAATGCTGGAAGATTTCCTTGCTGCTCTTGGTCACCCTGATTTTTGTAGCCAGGTTGGAGCTTTTAGAAAGGTGGCAAGGCTTCCAGGAGAAGCCAATGAGCAAGAGAAACATGGAACCAACCCTCAATTTCTTCATTGAAAGCTACAACAATGCCAGCAATGACACCTACCTGTTCCAAGTCGACAAGCTACTCCGAAGTCAGATGCAGGTTTGTTTCTGTTTCTCTTCATGGGGGGCTTCTTATCAATTCAGACACTGGAGGACATAGTGTGACTACAGGAAGCAACCAACATATAGTTTTCTTAAGTGGGGATGAGCTCACTTGGAAGACATATGCTCTGTAGTTGTTCAACCTCCAGAATTGCTGTAGTTCTACTTCCAAACCACTAGTCTCAGGATCAGAGTTGAATCTTAACTGTGACTCTTTCTCTATAATAATGTGACCTGAGTGTCTTGTTTATTTTACCTTGGGAAAAAAATCACCTTCATTCTCAAATTAGGTTTCAGTGGCTGGAGAGATAGTACACTGGGGGAGGCACTTGCCTTGCATGCAGCTGACCTGAGTTTGATCCTTGCATGTCATATGGTCCCAATTCTGTCAGGAGAGATCCCTGAGCACAGAGCCAAACATAAGCTTTGAGAATCTCTGAGTGTATCTCCAAGATGAACTCCCCCAAACAATTAGATTTAGGTTCTAATAAAGGTACAGCAAAAAAGGATGATTTTCTTTGTTTTGATGATATTGTTTGGTTAAAAAAAATGAAAAGCTTGCTGTTGAAAACAAGGGTTTTATTTTTAATGCTCAGGATTGTAAACTGAAATCTAGAATCTCTTTAATTTATAAAAGCCTGTGATTATGCAGAGATTCCCTATGCTCTACACAAATATAGAACTATACAAAGGATTTCTAACTGTTCTGTAGCACTATAGATTATACACAGACTGTACTCTACAAATACCTGGAATTACAGCTAGGCTTTGTTGAGAGGAAAGCTAGAGCCTAGGGTGACTTCTGCTATATCCTCTGTCCTACTTCTTTTTAACATGTTAAGTTTTAACACAAAAAGAAATAAAGCAATCTAAGAATTCCAGTGGATAGAAAAGTTGGAAACTGTTTTTGTAATGTAATATTCCCTCCAGGTATATGGACAAAAGTAATAATATATCTTAGTTGAATTAACCATATTTGAACAAAATGATTGACTGGGAAATTTGGGCAGACTATACAAAGAAAAATATGACACCAGGGATTGAAGAAACCGGCCAGGGTAAGGACAGACAGGAAAATAGTGTGCTTCCAAGAGGTGTCATTCAAAAGCTCTCCCTGAAACTTTGGTACATGTACACAATGGAATACTATGCAGCTGTCAGGAAAAATGAAGTCATGAAATTTTCCTATACATGGATGGACATGGAAACTATTATACTGAGTGAAATAAGTCAGAGGGAGAGAGATAGAACAGAATAGTCTCAGTCATCTGTGGAATTTAAGAAAAATAAAATATATTACTATAATAATGCCCAGAGACCATAGAGATGAGGGCTGGGAGGACCTGCTTGTGATATGAAGCTTACCACAAAGAGTAGTGAGGGCAGTTAGAGAAATAACTACACTGACAACTAGAAAGAGAATGTCTGTCTCAAATACAGGGAGATGGGGGCATTTGTGGTGGGAATGTTGCACTGGTAAGGGGGAGGTGCTCCTTTTTATGACTGAAACCCAAATACAAACATTATGTAACCATACTGCTTAAATAAAGACATTATTTTTTTAAAAAATAAATTAAATAAAATTTTAACTCCACCCATTTCCAGAATATCTTTACTTTATTTTATTATTAATTCTTTTTTTTCTTTTCTTTTTTCTTTTTTTTGCTTAATCTTTACCCCACTCTATGGCTTTTATTTCCCTCAAACAAAACCACATAACTCAATTTATCTAGCTTAGTCTCTCAAATAGAGGGAGAAACAAGGGAGGGCACCAGGACCAAACAAATGTATGATCACCAATAGTAAGCTAGTCAAAGAGGGGACCACCTACTCTAGCAGCCTGGAGGTGATGGTGGAGGATATGGGATGCAGAAAGGGAATAGGGATGGTGTAAGGGCAAACCTGGTGGTGGGTATTCCCCTGATTCAATGTTAATATGTACCTAAAATACTAATGTGAAAGATATGTAAGCCACTATGATCAAAATAAAAAAAAAATTAAAAAAAGCTCTCCTTGAGCAGCCAGAGCAATAGTTGGCAGTTCCTAGCACTCGGCTTACAGGCATTCCATCAGCATCACCCCATATGCTTCTTGAAGCAGGAGAAATATCTGAGCGCAGAGCCAGGAGTGAGCTCTGAGCTCCTCTGGGTGTGGCCCAAAAACAAGCAAAACGAACAAAACCTTCCCCAAATCGGCTTCGCACATACGCCACAAGGTGGCGCCAGAGCTAAGCGTATTGCTGCAACTTGTCCATATTAATAATCATTAACTATTATAAAGACCTATATATTTATTAATATAAAGATATTAATGATATTTAATTATTAACAATGATTAAATAATTTAATAAGCAGTCCGTTGTCATCAGCAGAAATTTTATTGAGCAGATTTTTTATTTCACTTAAATGGATAACTGGAAAGAGATGCTATTGCTCCCCTTTGTAGCTGTTAGCACTTTCCCCCTGGATACTGGATGCTAAATATTATTCTCTGTGATGACTGCCAATCAGACAAGATATCTGGAAACTTTCAGGAGCTTGACCCCTATCAATACAGATTTCTCTTGTCGATACATCTACGTGTGTGCGTATGATCCAACTTTGTTTTCTGCAGCCAGCTATATTCCAGAATTATGAAGCCAAGATTAGTTGTTCCCCTCCACTAAAGACTCTTTGCCCCCAGAGTCTTTGAATTTATTTATTGTGTTGGGGCGGCTCCACCCAACTAGACTCAAGGCTCTATGCTCACTCCTAGCGGGGCTCAAGGGAACACAAGGGGTCCAGAGGTTGTTGTATGCCAGGGTAGCACTCACACCCCATACAATCTATCCATCCCTAACCCTGGAGTCTTTATAGCACTGTGCTTGCTTGTGACTGGAAGACGGATCTCAATTTACACAAATAGCCTTGGTCTACAGTTCTCCATGACAAATATTTAACATTTGCATATGTCCTAGTTGGAACATTGTTCTACCCATTTTCCCTTTTTTCAACTTTTAATTTTTTGTGTCACACAGAGCTGTGCTCAGGATCACTTCTGGTGGGGATCAGAGAATGAACTTGGGTTGGCCTTCGTGGCACAAGGCTTTCATTCTACCTCCTGTACTATCGCTCAGTTTTCTAAAGAGAAAAATAGACTAAGTGTTGTCTCAAGATCAGTCTTGATAGAAATCATACCTCAATTAATTTGACAACTATGCATTTTCTGCTTAATTGGGGGTTCACACCCAAGTGGCGCTCAGGGGATACCACTCTGAAGGTGCTCAGTACTTACTCTTGGTGGTGCTCTTGGACCATGTGGCAACAGGGATTGAACATTGACCTCCTACATGTAAAGCATGTGCTCTAGTGTATTTATTGAGCTTTCTCTGGCCTTAAGATCATGTGGCTAAATAGAGAGGAGGACATGAATGAAAAACCAGAGTCTCGAGGTCAGAGGCGAATCAGTGCAGTCTGAGGTCCAGGTGTGCAGATCTGGGGTGGGAGAAGCTTTGAGGGTGCTGACTAGCCAAGCTGTGAAAGTTGCCCCTCTCATCCTAAGAATTAAAGGGTGACAGGCATGACACGGTGTCTGCAGCAGTGCAATATTTATGACTAACGCAGTGAAGTCACCTTGAGCACTGGAATAGGCTTAATTCTTGCTGGAGTTGCCCAAGGACCTCTCCATAGTACATTCTGGAGATTGGGTAAACTCTGGAAACGTAGTGTGGCTCCTAGGAATTTACTTTTTCTCTTAGCTTTTCCTGGAGAGAATTGGCATTTAGCTGCCAAGAATCGAAATTCTTAGTGCCGGTTGCTTTTTGATAGCTGACAACAGGCGTGGAGTATTTGGTCACTGTGAAGATCAGCAGGACCGAATGCAAGAAGGACCAACAGAAAAATCAGACTTGCTCCATTCAAAACAAGAAGCTGAAAAAGGTAACATTACTCTAAGTTGGGACCATGGTTTTAAGAAAGGAAAGTAGCGTTTTAAAAGAACTTAACCGTAGATCGACAACATTTCTAGCTGTGTGTCCTGACCCGGATTGGGGGCAGGTCTCTCATCTTTGAGGATGAGAAAGGGGATAATAGAAATAGGATAGGGAAACAATCTCACCACCCTGGGCTGGTATAGTTCTGGCACCTGGCCTGAGTCATTGGATTCCTGCCTGCCTGGCCCATTTCCATACCCTTAGGTAGAGGCCTTGCTCTGGTTTCAATTGGGATCTTCCAATGTCTTTATCTTCCCATCTGGCTGCCCTCATTTTACAAACAGATAGATAGCAAGCTCTACCCAGGATTGCGTATTAGAGGACCCGAGACTGGGGGACTGCTCCACTCTCCCCTGCCTGATGTCAGGTACTGGGTTCCAAGTGTACTTGCTTTTAAAGCAAATCCTGGGAAGTTTATGCCACTCTCGTCTGGAGTCCCCGTCCTACCTAAAACTATCAGTCTGATCATCCTAACTCCATGTAGTCTGTAGGCAGCCACAGAAACAAATCCAGACTTCCAGATACGTTTTGTTTACTAAGTAAAAAATAATCTCAAAAGATAATTATTTTGCTTGTTTTGGGGCCACAGTCAGTACTGCTCAAGGTTTATATCTGCCTCTGTGTTCCAGGATCACTCTTAGCAGGGCTTGGGGGAATATGGGATGTAGGGAAGCAAACCTGAATCCAACAGATACAGAACAAGGGCCCTACCCACTATCCCATTGCTCTGGTGCCACGGAAAGCTAATTCTGTTTTTATTTTTCCACAGAGTTACATTTGTGATTTTTTCATGTACACTGTTCCCTGGATGAATTTTTACCAGCTCTGGAACAACACATGTATGGACAACTAAGTGTGTTTTTGAAAAGATGCCGCATGAAAAGTTACAAGTCATATTGTGCACTGAAATGTGTTATTAAACTATAAAATTGCCTTGAAGGTCCTGTCATATTTACCTTATAATATGCTCACCCTCACACAAAGTTTACACACACAAACACATTCACACATCATACATATGCCCCCAATGCATATTCAATACACGTCCTCGTTCACAATACAAACTTTATGCATAGTCTCATAAAAATGGACTCATTCAGGAGTCAGAACAATAATCTAGCTGGTAGGACTCTTGCCTTGCAAGTGGCTGACCTGTGTTCATACTAGGCACCCCATTTGGTCCTCTAAGCACTACCAGCAGAAATCTCTGAGCCCAGAATCATTAGTAAGACCTGAGCACTGCCAGGTATGGCCTTAAAAGCCAAAAAAAAAAAAAAATGGACTCACTCAAAAATAGAGATGCAAACATAGTTATTTAGTTATTAATACATTCCTGCAACCAAATGTAAATACACATTCATGCATCATAAATATACATCCACTCACTCTTGCTCCTGCATTCACACTTACACACACTCCTGTATACTCAAATGCACGTGTACACTTTACAGGTTAATGCACTTATATTTTCACACATGCATTCAGACACGTAAAGTTAATATTCGCACATATCTTTATACATGTACTCTCATGTACCCACGTTCAATAGCTATTCATGCACAACACACTAACATGCGCTCACTCCTGTATGTACGAGCCACGTTCATAGGTAATCTCACACTCACATGTTCACACAGCACACTAAACACTAAAAATGCACTCACAAATTTCAAGCACATATATGTACACACAGATTAAATGGTGCATAGGAAGTGGTCGGAATTTGAGAAAATTGACAGTTCTTTGGAGAGACCTCAGTTTTTGTACTGAAGCTTACATCTCTAGGCTGATCATAATTAGGTATATTCTGAGCTCTGGGGTATCTGTTTCTTCCCTGTTCTATGACTGTGGTAAGGGGTCCTCAAGGCCACAGCCTTCTCAGTGATTCTCTATGACTCCCAGATCTCAGCATCTAGTGTGAATGGCTTTTGTTTATGAAAAAAAGCCTATGGGGAACCAGAAAAGGTCAGGGGACCAGGCGCAGGCTGCTAGAGTCCTCTCCCTCTGGGGCCTCAGGATGCATTTGATTCCTCACAGGAAGTTGTGAAAACACATGTATCAAAGAAGCTCATTAGAGATTCAGTGTTCAGCACTTCCATTAGAGCTAGTTGTGAAGGCAGCTTCTACCTAGCCTGAACAGGAATTCCAAGCTATGGAAACAGAGCAGGGGCTCAGACAAAGCATGTTGCTATCACAAACAGTGCAAGAAGCAGTGAAGCTTCTTTAAAGATTTAAAGAAGCTCTTTAAATCTC
Organism: Crocidura indochinensis; assembly: GCA_004027635.1. Lineage (NCBI taxonomy): Eukaryota > Metazoa > Chordata > Mammalia > Eulipotyphla > Soricidae > Crocidura > Crocidura indochinensis. The sequence goes on from PVKC010011172.1 coordinate 7,668, forward strand.
AGAGAAGGGGCGGAGCAGTGGCACTAAAGGTAAGGCATCTATCTGCCTTGCATGCACTAGCCTAGGACAAACCTCGGTGTCCTGTATGGTCCCCCCAAGCCAGGAGCGATTTCTGAGTGCGTAGCCAGGAGTAACCCCTGAGCGTCACCAGGCGTGGCCTCCCCAAAAAAAATCTTAGAGAAATTTTCTATCCTTGTAAAAAAACTTTAGCATACAGGTAAGGTGTGTGTGAGTGTGTGTTTGATGTATGTTGCCAATGAATTTTTAGAACTTGTAAAAGATGTAGATTTAAAGTCACGGTGTTGGGGCCAACAATATTATGTAGTGCATAAAGTACTTGCTTTGTATGTGTCCAACTGGAATTTGGTCTCTGACTCCTCAAGCCTGGAGTGATCCTTGAGTACAGAGCCAGAGCACTGCTAAATATGACCCAAAGTTAAAAACAATTTTTTTTATTTTGTCTCTAAGCCAAAGCATCCCAGAAACATGTTTGCCTGAAATTCACTGATATACAGAAAGGAAGGTCAGACAAAATTCTAAGTGTTGCCCACATAGGCCAACTATGTTACAGAAGAGGAGACACTGGATAAGAACAGAAGGTTGTATTAAGAACATAAAAGAAGGGGCCGAGAAATAGCATGGAGGTAAGGCATTTGCCTTGCATGCGGAAGGCCGGTGGTTCGAATCCTGGCATCCCATGGGTCCCCCTTTGAGTCTGCCAGAAGCAATTCCTGAGCTAGAGCAAGGAAGGACCCCTGAGTGCTGTCAGGTGTGATCAAAAACAAACAAAAACAACAATAAAAAGAAAAAAGAACATAAAAAGGAGCCAGAGAGACAGCGTGGAGGTACGACATTTGACTTGCATGCAGAAGGATGGTGGTTCGAATCCTGGCACCCTGAGCTTGCCAGGAGCAATTTCTGAGCATAGGACCAGGAGTAACCCCTGAGCGTTGCCAGGTGTGACCCCCCCCAAAATACACAAAAACATAAAAGAAAAAAAAAACATAAAAGAAGACCACCAGACATTTCAAACTTTCCTCTTTGACAACACTCTAGCAACAGATTGTTACCTACATAGAAAGCCCCAAGTGAGAGCATTTTGGTAAAAACAAACAAAAAAACACAAAAACATACACACAAAAATAAGACTATATAAATGACATTGAATATTTTTGTTTGTTTGTTTGTTTGTTTGGTTTTTTTTGGGTCACACCCGGCAGTGCTCAGGGGTTACTCCTGGCTCCATGCTCAGAAATTGCTCCTGGCAGGCACGGGGGACCATATGGGGCACCGGGATTCGAAATGATGACCTTTTGCATGAAAGGCAAACGCCTTATTACCTCCATGCTATCTCCCGGGCCCTATAAATGACATTGAAAAGGCAAGAGGAAAACAGTTCTCATTTGTACAGAGGTCGGGGGAGGGTTTGAATCTTAACTTCTCAATTTAGGATACATATGTTGGCATTATCCCCCTCTGAAGAAGTTTGCATTTTCTATGAATATATCTCTCTCACTCACCTCATATTCTTCAGTAAAGATGTCTCACTATTTATCTTCTTTCCAAAATTCTTTTTGGGTAGAATTAAAAAAAACATCTGGATAGATGTCAAGATTGTCTTTCCTGGGGCTGGCAAGGTGGCGCTAGAGATAAGGTGTCTGCCTTGCAAGCGTTAGCCAAGGAAGGACCACGGTTCAATCCCCCGGAGTCCCATATGGTCCTCCCAAGCCAGGGGCAATTTCTGAGCACTTAGCCAGGAGTAACCCCTGAGCATCAAACAGGTGTGGCCCGGAAAACCAAAAAAAAAAAAAAAAAAAGATTGTCTTTCCTTTTCCTGCAAAAGTGGGAATTTGTCCCCCCTAAAAAAGAACTCCAAGGATGCAATATGCCCTAGGTAAGTTAGTTTAGATATCTAAATGCAAATGGTGTACAAATGTGCTCCCAGGAAAAAAATCAGAATAACAAATATCTGTCAGCTGTAAATATGCACCAGGCAAGCATAGAATAAGACAATCTGGGGTCTTTTAGGTGTAGGATATCATGAACAAGAACAGAATTGTAAATTAAAACTTTACTTTTACACCTAAGCCAGGACTGGAGCAATAGTACAGGGAGCAAGGCGTTTGCCTTGCACCTCCAACCCAGATATATTCCCTGGCATCCCAGATGGTCCCCAGAGCCTGCCAGAACTAACTTCAGAGCACAGAGCCAGGAGTAGTCCCTGAGTGCCACTGGGTGTGGCCCCAAAACAAAACCTTTTAAGTATTGTAGTTAGAGATGACACTCGGTATGATTTTTATTTTTGTAACTTTCTGTATGCATATATTATATCCTAGTATGAGGTCTATGCTGGAGAATGATCAGCGTGCTCTAGAGAAGAGAGTGAATTCAGATATTTGAGGTTAGAGGGCCTCAAATGTGTAATTAATACCAGTATTTTTAATCCCACAGTTAGTGTTTTTGTTTCTTGGCTGATATTTCTGTCTGATTGATCCTACCAATGACCAAAGTAAGGTGATGAGGTAACCAAATATACTGTGTTTCCATTAATGTCCTTTTTTTATGATATGTTGACAATATATTTATAAACTTTGCTTCCTGTTCATCCCTAATAAGAGCTATATTTTTTTTACCAGAAAATAATGACTTTGGGGCCAGAGTGGTGGCGCGAGCCATAGGCTTCTGCCTTGTGCACTCCAGCCTAAGATGGACCTTGATTTGATCCCTCCCCATCCCATATGGTCCCCCCAAGCCAGGAGCGATTTCTGAGAGCATAGCCAGGAGTAACCTCTGAGCATCACCGAATGTGGCGTAAAAAAAAAAAAAAAGAAAAGAAAAGAATGACTTTTCTTATCTCATTACTTTTGGGAGGTTTATGCTACTTATCTCACAAATTCAATTTTGTTTCCTAAAAGCAGCAGAAAGTTGGTTTTATTTCCTGATCCATCTAACCACACTATGCCTTTGTGTATGTGGGATTTCAGTCCACTGACATTTAGAGAGCTCAGTGATGGAAAGGAATGGGCTTTCATTTCCTACATGGGATTTGGTTGTTTCTTCAATTAGAATTTTCTTTTTACAGATGGTCATTCAATAATTTTCCAAGTGTATTTAGATGTTGTAATTATTGCTTGTTCTTGTTCTTCTAAGAATATTTTTATCTCTCCTTCAAATCTAATGATAAATTTTCAGCATAGTGGAAGATTTTCTTCATTCATTAGATTGACTATCTCATTTTTTGTTCTTGCATGTAGTTTCATATGAGAGATCTTTTGTGATTTTATATTCTTTCCCTTATATTTAAATATTTCCTTTTCTCCTATTACTTTAAGTAGTCAGTTTCTTTGGTTCTTGTTTTTATTATTATAATATATATTTCAACATAGAAAATGTGTTCTTTTGAGTCTTTTTTGTTTGGTACATTTTTGCCTCTTGAATCTGTGCACAGGTGTACCTTCAGGCACTGGGGAGTTCTATTAGTTCTGGCACCAGGCATTCCTACCATTTCTCTTTTTCTTCTCCTCTAGAATTCCTTTGTTTCAGAGACTATACATCTTGTCATCGTCCATTAAGTATATTACATTCTCTTCCATCATTTATACAAATTTTGATTCTTCATTACTGTTGGTGACTTGTATTTTGTCCTCAAACTAACTGAGAAAGTTTTCCTCATTCAGAATTTTTCTTCTGTGACTTACTACTGTATTTTTCAGCTTCTTAAATTCCATTTGTATAGATTCTTTAAGATTTTGAATCAGTTCTTCTGAGTTTCTTTTTTTTTTGTTTGTTTGTTTTTTATTTTGTTTTTTTGTTTTGTTTTTGGGTCATACCCTGAAATGCTCAGGGGTCAATCCTGGCTCTATGCTCAGAAATCGCTCCTGGCAAGCTTGGGGACCATATGGGATGCCAGCATTTGAACCACCTTCCTTCTGCATGCAAGGTAAATGCCCTACCTCCATGCTATCTCTATGGCCCTTTTCTGAGTTTCTTAAATTACAGTGCTTCTTTAATGTCCATTGCCATGTATGGAGTGCTATTTTGAGGTCATCCTAGACCGAGCTTAAGGATTTTTTAATTAATTTTTTGTTGATTGATGGATCCTATAGTGCTCCTGATCCACAAGATTGCACAGAAGCCCCAAAGAGGAGGCTGTGTTAATCTCTAAATTTTAATCTATTCTTTGGCAAAGTGCCTGGGACTGTTGGCTTAGAGATAGTATAGTGGGTAGGGCATCTACAATTTTTGAAGAGCATTCCAAAACTAGAAACAACAAGTTAGATTTTAATAAATTATAAAGGGACAAAAGTTGGGAAAATTTTTAGTGCACAGAAGTTTAAAAAAGATTGAATTCTCGAATATAGCCCTCAAGTTCTTATGAGCATGAAAAGGATAGATAATATTCTAGGGGAAAGAGGCATTAGTAAAAAAAATAATCAATACATTAATATAAGAAAAAATAAGCACAGTGTAAATAAATCATGCTTAAAATTTGATTAATAAAGGAAAATGGTTCTCCTCTCCAATTAAAGAATAAATGGATGAAGACAGAGACACAGAAAGATGGGATTGTTAAATTGTGGTCAAAAGACCTAAAAAGAGGTAAAGTGACAAGTATGATTACCCTAGTATTACATTATTAGAAATTGCAGGGTCTCAAAAGATGTGAGAAAGAAAAAGGAGCAAGAAAAAGAGGCATGCTGGGGCAAGAGGGAAACTGGTGGAGGAAAGTGGACTTTGGTGATGATCTGTTGTTATATATACCCGTATATATACAATGTTTTTAAAACATCCACAGCATCAATATCACCCAGTAGCTTGCTAGTAACAAAGTTTTAGGTTTGTCCCTGCTGTGTCAGAACTTGTATTTTAACAAGAATCCACATACATATTCAGATATAGAGACTTAGATAACTAGTTTCAAACTGGGGCTACCATTGGAATCCCAGGAAACCTACCAAAAATGCTTATTTCCTGGACTCTGCTCCAAGAGACTAATTATATTGGTCCTTCTTAAAGCTGCCCAAGTGTCTCTAATATAAAATAATATTTTAAACTAGGAAATAAATTAGCAATATATACTAAATTAAAGGATCGTGTATTAACTCTATAGCTAGCTTTATATAGAATATTCATGCAATTGTGCAAAGTGGAAAAGTATGGCTACTACAGGAAAATGAGAACATTGAAATGAGAACATTGAAAACAAGAAATAAATAAGGGGTCTCAAACTCGCAGCCCGTGGGCCACAACGGCCCTCCATACAACATTTTGTGGCCCTGCCCTAAAGGAATCTTTTTTTGTTTTGTTTTGTTTTGTTTTAGTTGTTTGGGTCACACCCCACAATGTTCAAGGTTTACTACTGACTTTGCACTCAAGGATCACCCCGACTTTACCTCCTGTGGTCCCCAGGTAAATTGTCTAGTAGGCAAACAGTTTAAATGCAGGATAACGTGATCAGTAAGTTGATCTTTCACAATCTGTGTCGTGGAATCTTGCTATATATGTATTGCTCAAGACTTTGCGACCTCCTTAGGAATCTATTCATTTTTTCGGATGCCTACCCTTTTAACAATTCTGTCTTGTGGGTCTCTTAAATGCATATATCCCCTTGTGCTAAGAAGGGCCTGGTACCAGATATCGGAACTGATAGACTCTATTATTCTGATTTTGACAGGATACTCTAATGATATGATAATGACTCAAAGAAAAAGAATGAAGAAGATCAATATTTAGGAGCTGGGATCTAGACAGTGAGGCTGGTGTGACATGTGGGGCCCTCTACTCAAACGACAGAGACAGGAAGCACTTTGTTATTCTTTGTGAGCTGCCTGGACTGGCTCTCAGAGCCAGCAGATGAGAGGTGCTTCAAAGCACAAGTCACAGATGCTGAATTACATCACAATGTATGACTTTCCTGCAGGACTGGCATTACAAACTAAACAGACCAAAGAGCAGGAGCAAGGAACGAGCACGTACCAGAGGCTGGGAGTGTTGGAGAGTTAAGACAGAGGTAAGCTTCGAGGTCAGTTTGAGGAGAAAGGGGCAGTCAGTAAGAGAAGATGGGAATGATCCAGAGCAAACCCTTCCACAGTCACATATTAGAGGCTTTAAATGTGGAGATAGGGGTTGGTACTTAGGGAGCTACTGACACTCCAGGACTCTCCAGGCACCACAGGTGTCACCCAGAATAAGAAGCTAACAAAGCTGGGAGCAAGACACGTTAATTGATTTCTTAAGGGTGGGTTTCCTTTGTAGTAAAAAACTCTAACAATTCTACTTTGAATTCAGCTGAGCTATTGCTATTGTGGAAAAAATCTTTGCCCTGAGATCAGCAACAACCACACTCTATTCACTAGCCTGAGAGAATAAGGAGACCTACACGTACCACGACTGAAGATGACTCGAACCCTCTGGACCTTTCTGCTCTTCTTCACATGTCTGTTGGTCCTTGTGACCGACGTATATACAGAAAATAATGAAAGCATTATACTGAGGGAATTCAGAAGCGTTGATGTCTCCAGCGTCAATGTGAGGCAGTGCTTATGGTTTGCCATGCAAGAATACAACAAAAACAGTGACGATGAATATCTCTTCCAGGTGACCACGGTAGAACAAGCCAGGCTACAGGTAAAGGTCTTCTCTATAAATATGCAAATGTGTGTGTAGTACCACAGATTGAAGACAGACTGAAAGAGTGGGCCTGTGAGGAAATAGTGACATCAAAAATGGAAGAAAGCTGATAGGAAGCACTGTAGTTTAGATTTTCCCAATAGATCCTACTTATAGAACTTAAATGAAAGTAGATTTTTGGAAGCCTATGTCAGGAAAACCAGGAGGACAACGGAGAAATGGTATAGGACAAGGATGAGCAAACCTGAAAGGGAGTTGGGTTATGAAGTGGGTGATCACTATGTGCCCATAACCCAACTCACTTTCACTGAATGGCTTCTCTTAGGAGCCTTCAGGATTGGGTACAGAGCCTGCCTAGGATTTGGGCCATTAGCTGGAGAGGGCCTTATTTACTTACCACAAATTCCCAACCATTACTGGTTTCCTGCAAGTATTAGAAAGTCCCCAAATAGGGAATCTTAGACATAATCTGATACAGGGTAACAACAAGAACACATTAGCTCTCAAGGAAGAGCAAGAGCAGGATTTTGAGATTGCTTTGGGTGTGCAGAGCAGTCATTGAAAGACAGTTGTCACTAGGGAAGGAACATGGCCCATTTCACCTCCCCTAAAGAGTCAATGTAACCAAATAGAGTGAGAAAAGGCACCAGATCATGAATGATCTTAAAATCCTGTGATATGACTTTTATTCTGTCTTAGTAACATTAGAAAATAAAATAAAAATATTAGACCAGGGAACTTTTGTGATACAGGTTTTCATGGATAGTTTTGAATTTAAAAACTCTCACTCTAGTTAAATTATTTTTAAAAGAAGCTTGTAAGAATTTAGTAAAGATGTTCATATAACAATTGATCTTCAACTTCCACAGTTGAGGTTGGCATTTCCTGGAATCAGCATCTAGCCATTCTTTGCACTGCCCCACCAAACTGAATTAACAGAGGGTAGACATGTAAGTGGAATTGAGTATAGCAAACAGGGACTATTGTAGTTTCTTGCTATTGTGCCTGTATTTAAACTTTTATTTGGCGGTTTACCAGAGAGCTGCATAATTTTTCTAAAAATTTAGCTAAAAAAGAAGGGAAAAGTCACTTCACCCAGAAAATTGATTATGTTGGTAGAGTTGATATTGTTGGGTTAATTATCTAGTGCAAATCTCCAAAACTGTGTTATAGAGAGAAAGTACTCAGTAAAGATTTGTAGTTTTACAATTTAAAATGAGTAGGAAGCTTGCCCTGGGGACAGGAGAAATAGAGCAAGAAAGGGTGTGGGGTTACTGGAATTGATCTGATTCTACCTCACTCAGTTGAAGGGAACACTAAGAAAGGTGGTAACATGATTTGCATAATTTTCTAATAGTAATGTTATTATATAGCACAGTGTCTAAAGGGGAAGTGCCTACTGCAGAGGCAGGAAGGAGGGAGGGTACATTGGTGGGGGGGGAATAGAAACTGCTGAAGGAATTGGTGTAGAAACAAAATTATTCACGAAATGTGGTGACTCAAAAATAAGAAAGGACATTGTATGTTTGAAAATCAATAAAAAATGTTAAAAGAAGCATAGGTAGTGAGGAATGATGGCAAATTCCTGGCATTAGAATATAAAAACCAATTACCAAACAGAATGCAATGGGGATGGGAAGAACAGACTAGAAGAGACATAGACAGTGATGGAGGACCATAGGTACTTTGGTGATGGGAAGTAGTAAGTTTGTATAGAAATGTTATACATTTTAATACTATTGTGGTTTCCTAAAATATAACAAATAAATTAAAAGGTAAGAAAAATGAGAATTAAAATAATTACTTATTGATGAGTATATTCACTTCCACAGTGTTTTCAAGGCTTTGAAAATACAATTTAAGAGCTAAACCCTATTAGTGCCTCGTTCTACTGGTACTTCTTGATGCTTCCTAACTCAGTCAGTATTCTTCAACATTTAGCATCTGTAGGCCAGCACCTACCTACATACCAGTCCACATCCAGTTTTTTACAACCATGTTTTACAACCATTGTGGTAGATTAGTGACTTTCAGCCTCTCTGTACTTGTGGATAGCACCATCCATTGGATCAGTGGTTCAAGACCACTAGTCTAATCAGCATGTCTCCTTAATAGATTCTTTGCACAGAACTAATTTCATACAACTTGATTAAATGTATGGAGATTTCAGAAAAGCAAGGCCTGAGAAAGCAAATTTCACATGGATCTGAACCTAACTCACAAACGCCCCTTTCATCTCCTGCTAAAATACTTTAAAAGCAGATGACAGCACATATAAATGAATACCTTGAGTAACTGTAACCACATTCAAGTCCGATTGAACTTGTAACTTCTAATACCTTGCACATTCACTGCAGCATTGCCTACAACACTAACAGAACAACTCACAACTGTCCTCTAAGAACTGCTTGCTAACGAACTGGGTGGAACTGAGTGCCAAAGCCCCCCCAAAAGCATCATTTCACCAGAGGACTAGATCTGAGTATACATGTTTGAGAAGAAACAGGGAACTAGGTGGGAGTACACAAGTGACTGTGAGACCTGCTCTCCTCAACCTATGACTTCTAAGACTGGGAATGATAATGATTCTGAAAATCACAACCTTCTCCTGTCTCTACCCTAACCCTTATGGAACACCTTGCATGCTCTGGACTTTGGGGAAGAAGATAGGTTTGAAAGAGAGGCCTTACCTTCAAGAAGCCTCATACTGAAAAAGAAATCATTCTCCTTAGTATTCAACTTAAGGGTAAAACTAGTCTGTGAAGAAGCCCAGAGCAGTGTGCACTTTAAATTTGATTGAGGGCAAAAGAGAAAGGGAAAGGAAGTGGAGGGGAGGAATAAGTGAGAAGTTATGTCTATATTTAAATCTTGCTTAAACTGTTTTGAATGGCATTTTTCACTTTGCTAATTGGCAGGTAACTGATCGTCTGGATTACTCTCTTGATGTTGAAATTGCCCGAAGTAATTGCCTAAAGGCTTCTGAGAACAATGAAATCTGTGGCATTCCAGAAAATTCCAAATTAACAAAGGTAGGTCACAAGTCAATTCTTTACTATAGTCTTGACTGCTCTGAGCCCCAAACAAACAAAAAAAAAAATGGGAATCTCAGACTCCCTGTTTGAAGTCTGGTTTATTCCCAATATTTGACCTCCAAAGCAGTCAACCTTATGGTTCAAGGAGATATGTGGAACATGGTGGGACACTCTGTATCTTTCTCTACTCCTTGTTCTGAACATAATACAAAGGTTCTGTGCAGGGTCCTCAAACTTTTTAAAAAGGGGCCAGTTCACTGTCCCTCAGATCGTTGGAGGCCAGACTATTGTAAAAACAAAAACTACGAACAAATTCCTATGCACACTGCATATATCTTATTTTGAAGTGAAGAAACAAAATGGTAACAAATACAGTATGTGGCCCACGGGCCCTAGTTTGAGGACCACTGCAACGGAACTTCTGGTGCTAGCAATATATTAACTTATAGTTTGCCCTTGTGAGCCTAGGAAGTAATCATGCGCGCGCGCGCGCGCGCGCGCGTGTGTGTGTGTGTGTGTGTGTGTGTGTGTGTGTGTGTGTGTGTGTGTGTGCATAGGGTCTTCCAGGTGTTTCTTGAGAATACTGGTGGCCCTTCCAAGCTATTCTCAAAAAATCTAGTAATTCAGAATTCAGGGGCTGGAGCGGTGTCACAAGCAGTAAGTCATCTGCCTTACCTGCCCTGCCTAGGACAGACCACAGTTCTATCCCCCAGCATTTCATATGGTCCCCCCCAAACCAGGAGTCATTTCTGAGAGCATAGCCAGGAGTAACCCCTGAGCATCAGCATGTGTGGCCCCAAAACAAACAAACAAGCAAAAATGAGGGCCTAAGGCTGCAAGGCTCCTTGGACTCTGTGGTGCTGGAATTACCCAGGCTACCCTGACATGCCTGGTGACGTCTAGGAAAGCACTTACTAGTGCCCAGAGGTTTACAGAGATGCAGCTGGGGAAGCTCAAGGGACCAAGGGATTTAAGGATCGAACCACAGTTGGCTGTGTGAGAGGCATACTCCTCAACTACTGTACTATCCCTCTAGCCCCATAATTCGGTTTTTGATGGCCCCATAGCCATTCATTCTTATGAAGTCTCAAAGGGAAATTCATTAATTCACCAAACTCAATTCATCAAACTTCAGTTTTTATCAGATGTTATTTTGAGTAGTGGAGACTGAGTAGTGACTAGGTGAGACATTGTCCCAATCCTTTTTAGGCTTCAGATGACTCTCAGTAAGCTTCAATGGTTTCCAGAAAAGTAAGAAAAAAATCCATAGACTAGACACCCTCAAAAGGTCTTAGTTGGCCCATGGGCTATTGGCTTGAAGCCTATATGTCTTAATCTCAGAATTAGGGAGAATACCTTCTTCATCCAAGCTCTTAGATTTTCTGTTTGCCATTTTTTAGAACACATATATTTCCATCTCTTTCCTGGTCTATTTCTTGACATGGATTTGATGTATAAAATTCCTTATTCTTTTGACACAACAACTTTTTTAAGTCGTGTCCATGTCCAAAGATAATATTATCATTTGTTTCATGGCCAATTTGTTGTTCTCTCTCTCTAAGTACCTGGGGATGCATTTCTTTTTTTTTATAATTTTTTATTTAAACATCTTTATTAAATATATGATTGTGTTAAGGTTTCAGTCATGTAAAGAACACCCCCTTCACCAGTGCAACTCTCACCACCAATGTCCCAAATCTCCCAAAAGACATCTACCCATTCATACATCTATGTACCCATTTAAGTCCCATCCACAAATTTATCTCTCCATTTATTACTTTGATATCACAATAGATTACTCCACTTGTCATTTCAGTGATATTTAGAAAACAAAAGGCACTTGTAATAAAATATATATGCCACCCTAGAACTTTTTCAGTTGCTCTTATCATGACTTTTGATATTATAATAAAAGGAATTTAAATATAATTTTAAGATATATTAGTTTCAAAAAAGATTAGTTTATTATAACAGTTATAATCATATTATTGTTTATATTAAAGATAGTTAAAAATAAAATAAGTTGATTATCTAAAATTTGATTATCAAAATATTACTATAGGTAGTGTTTGCTATCTGCTCATGATTGTATTAAAATGGAATCCTCGGGGGTAGGAGTGGTGGCATAAGTGGTAGGGTATTTGCCTTGTACCCGCTAACCTAGGATGGACCTTGGTTCAATCCCATGGCATCCCATATAAACCCCAAAACAGGAGCAATTTCTGAATGCATAGCCAGGAGTAACCCCTGAGTGTCACCAGATATGGCCCAAAAAGCAAAAAAAAAAAAAAAAAAAAAAACCACCAGAATCTTTAAGTAGCTTCTGATGACTAGGAAGGTCTGCTTCTGTCTATCTTGCTCTTTTGTGTTAATCCTTGGGACTTGTCTTCCACTTTTTTCAAAACAACAGATTTTTTTTCCTTTATATTTTGTCAGAATATTGATCTTTTTTATTTTTATGGTGGTTGTCTTTTTCAGAAAGCAGCCTGCAACTTTTTGGTCAGTGCACTTCCTTGGAATGGAGAATACACTGTGGTAAGGAAGACATGTATCGAGATATGATGCGAACTACAGCAGTCTTCTAACAGCTGATTTTGATCTGTCTATAAAAAAAAAAAACCAATGCCATGTGCAAATCTTACCAACACACTTTCCTCTTGCATGTCTCTTTTGTTCTCTACTTTCACATTATGTGAAGACAAACTACTATGAACATGTCAATTAGCTACTGTTTCCTGGCTTCGAAGGAGGCCCACACTTTTGACTGAATTGATGACTCACACAAGAGGAAGGCATTTGCCTTGCATGCAGAAGGACGGTGGTTTGAATTCTGGCATCCCATATGGTCCCGTGCCTGCCAGGGGCGATTTCTGAGTGCAGAGCCAGGAGTAATCCCTGAGCGCTGCCAGGTGTGACCCAAAAAGCAAAAGCAAAAGCAAAAAAAAAAAGCTCAGTTTCCTTCTAGAAATATCCTTTGACCTTAGGCTCCTTCCTGAGTGCCTGGGCCACCTGAGTGTGTAGATTGCCTACGTGGTCACTGGGTGAGCCCTCTCTTATAGAAGTAGCAGTTCTCGGGACCGGGAGATAGCATGGAGGTAAGGCGTTTGTCTTTCATGCAAAAGGTTATCAGTTCGAATCCCGGTGCCCCATATGGTCCCCCATGCCTGCCAGGAGCAATTTCTGAGCATGGAGCCAGGAGTAACCCCTGAGCACTGCCGGGTGTGACCCAAAAACAAAAAAACAAAACAGAAGTAGCAGTTCTCTACCAGAGAGTCTCTCTGAATTAATAAAATTAGTCTTACATCTTATATAAGTATCAACATTGATCAGGGAGAGAAAGGCAGGTGTGAGGCATCATTTGGGGGGGAGGGAATAATTTTAGATAATGAACATTCTCTAAATAGAAATCTTTAGATCCAGTTTGGTTCCTGTGAAACATTTAGAGGTTCCTTTAGTTCCAGGAATGTCTGCCCATGTATATTATGCCTCAGTCAGAGCTGGACCTCATTCAGCTTGTTGATTGGTTGGAAATAAAAGCTTGTTCTAGAAGAAGAAAAAATTATGCCATATTGTTTAAATATGTGTCTGAGAGCAAGCTATGTGTGCCCATGTGTTCACATGATCTTGTTGGGAAAGAGAGGAAAGGAAAGAAAGGGGAGGAAAAAAGAGGAGCAGGAGGAGAGGGTGGAGGACATATAGAAAGCTTGTGGAGATGGAATTGGGAGATAAATGTGCCTTGAAAAAAGTAACTATTAAAAGTAGGTGGATCTACAGAGACTGGAACACGTCACTAAGAGTAAGAACAACCAGTTCTGGCGTGGATTCAGGGAGAAAGTAACTCTCATTCATTGCTGAAATTAATTCATTTCACATTAGGAATTCCATCTAGTCTAGCCTTTCAGGAATACAATATGAATATTCCTCAAAAAAATAAAAGCTAACTGGATCTAAATGATCCAACAATAACACACTTAGAGATATACCCTAGGAACACAAAAACACAATACAAAGATGCCATCTGCTTGCCTATGTTCATAGCAAAGCTATTTACAATAGCCAGAATCTGGAAACAATCCAAATGCCCAAAAATAGGTGAGTGGCTAAAAAAAAAACTGTAGTACATATCCACAATGGAATGCTATGCAGCTGTCAGGAAAAATGAAGAAATTTTTCTTTACATGGATGGACATGATGATTATTATGCTGAATGAAAAGAGACAGAGGGAGAGAGATACAGACTAGTCTCACTTATCTGTGGGATATAAGAAAACAAAAAGATATTATGATAACAATACACAGAATGAATACAGATGAGGGCTACAAGAACCTGCCTATCATATAAAGATTGCAACAAAGAGTGGGAGGGAAAGGAGGGAAATGTGGAACATTGGTGAAAGTTAAATTGGTGAAGGGTAGTGTTCATTCAATGACTGAAACCAACTATAGACATTTTTTGTAACCATGGTGCTTAAATAAAGAAATTATTACAAATAAATAAATAAATAAAATTGGGTGTATTGGGGCTGAAATGATAACACAATGAGTTGGATGTTGGTCTTGCATACAGCTGAACTAGGTTCAATCCTCTGCATCCCTGAGCCTGCCAGGTGTGATCTATGAGCCTTAAGGAGTAACTATGAGCATCCCTGGGTGTGAATACCCTCCCCAAAAAAGTTAAAATAAAATAAAGTAAAATAAAATAAAAATAGGTATTTTGGGGAATTGGGAGATAACTTAGGTGGTGGCAACATGCTTTGCATGTATGAGACCCTGAGTTTGATACCTAGGGATTGCATACTCCACCACCCCGAACTTCTTGTGGGCTCTGTTTATAAAAACAATAGGATAATATATAACATGAAGTTTCAATAGAACAAAAATATTATTCTAATAAGAAATTGACTAAAGGGCAGTGAAATTCTTGTCTTATACCTGATAGTAGATGGGATTCTTTCAGTTTTTTACCTTTAATATTGATATTGGCTCTTGGTTTATTGTAGACTGTAATTATTATTCTCTTAAAGAAGCGTAGTGGAACCAAAAATAGGGAGACAGAAGGAAATAGCAAAGCTGAAAGCAGAACTCAACGAAGTGGAAAACCAAAAAGCAATCCGAAAGATCAATGAAAGCAGAAGTTGGTTCTTTGAAAAAATAAACAAAAATGATAGACCATTGGCAAAACTCACAAAGAAAGAGAGAGAGAAATCTGATAACCAGTATTAGAAATGAAAAGGGGTAGATCACGACAGATAATGCAGAGATCTAAAGAGTAATTAGAGACTATTTTGAGAAGCTTTATGCTATTAAACATGAGAACCTAGAAGAAATGGAAAAATTCTTGGATGCTTAAACCTTCCACATTTAAGTAAGGAGGATGTAGAATTTTTAAAAAAAACCCATCACTACTGAGGAAATTGAAACTGTAATTAAACATCTGCCCAAAAAGAAAAGCCCAGGCCCAGATGGATTTCCTAATGAATTTTTTCAAATCTTTCAAGAGGAGCTACTACCAATCCTAGCCAGGCTCTTCCATGAAGTTGAAAAAACGGGAACACTCCCAAACAGCTTTTATGAAGCCAATATCACCCTGATACTAAAACCAGACAGAGATGCTGCCAGAAAAGAAAACTACAGATCAATATCCCTGATGAATGCTGATGCAAAGATCTTCAACAAAATCCTAGCAAATAGGATCCAATGCATCATCAAGAAGATCATGCACTACAACCAAGTAGGTTTCATCCCAGGAATGCAAGGTTGGTTTAACATCCGTAAATCTATCAATATCATACACAACATCACCAAAAAATAAATAAAAATCACATGATCATATCAATAGATGCAGAGAAAGCATTTGATAAGATCCAACACCCATTCTTAATCAAAACTCTCAGCAAGATGGGAATGGAAGGAACCTTTCTCAAACTAGTTGAAGCCATCTACCACAAGCCAATGGCAAATATTATCCTCAATGGAGAAAAACTAAAGGCCTTTCCTCTAAATTCCGGTACAAGACAAGGCTGTCCGCTCTCACCACTCCTCTTCAACATAGTACTGGAAGTGCTTGCTATAGTGATCAGGCAAGGAAAAGATATCAAAGGAATCCACATAGGAAAGGAAGAAGTCAAGCTCTCACTGTTTGCAGATGACATGATACTCTACTTAGAAAACCCTAAAGACTCTACCAAAAAGCTTCTAGAAACAAGAGACTCATATAGCAAGGTGGCAGGCTACAAAATCAACACACAGAAATCAATGGCCTTTTTATACACCAATAATGATAGAGAAGAGAAGGAAGTCAAGGAGGCAATCCCATTCACAATAGCGCCACACAAACTCAAATATCTTGGAGTCAACTTGACCAAAGAGGTGAAGGACCTATACAAAGAAAACTATAAATCCCTGCTCCAAGAAATAAGAGAGGACACACGGAAATGGAAACACATACCGTGCTCATGGATTGGCAAGACTAACATCATTAAAATGGCAATACTCCTCAAAGCATTGTACAGATTTAATGTGATCCCTCTAAAGATACCCATGACATTCTTCAAAGAAGTTGATCAAACACTTATGAAGTTCATCTGGAACAATAAGCACCCTCAAATAGCTAAAGCACTCCTAGTGAAAAGGAGTATGGGAAGCATTACTCTCTCCAACTTTAAACTGTACTACAAAGCAATAGTTATCAAAACAGCATGGTATTGGAACAAAGACAGACTCTCAGATCAGTGGAACAGGCTCGAGTTCTCAGACAATACTCCCCAGAATACAATCATCTAATTTTTGACTAAGGAGCTAGAAGTCCTAAGTGGAGCAGGGAAAACCTCTTTAATAAGTGGTGCTGACAGAACTGGTTAGCCACTTGCAAAAAGGCGAACATAGACTCACAGCTAACATCATATACGAAGGTAAAATTCAAATGGATTAAAGACCTTGATATCAGACTTGATATCATAAGGTATATAGAACAACACGTCAGTAAAACACTCCATGACATTGAGACTATAGGCATCTTCAAGGAGGAAAATGCACTTTCCAAACAAGTGGAAGCAGAGATCAACAGATGGGAATACATTAAGCTGAGAAGCTTCTGCACCTCAAAAGAAATAGTGCCCAGGATACAAGAGTCACCAACAGAGTGGGAGAAACTATTCACCCAATACCCATCAGATAAAGGGCTAATATCCAAAATATACAGGGCACTGACAGATCTTTACAAGAAAAAAACATCTAATCCCATCAAAAAATGGGGAGAGGAAATGAACAGACACTTTGATAAAAAAAGAAATACAAATGGCCAATAGGCACATGAAAAAATGCTCCTCATCACTGATCATCAGGGAGATGCAAATCAAAACAATGATGAGATACCATCTCACACCACAGAGATTGGCACACATCACAAAGAATGAGAACAATTGGTGCTGGCGGGGATGTGGAGAGAAAGGAACTCTTATCCACTGCTGGTGGGAATGCCGTCTAGTCCAACCTCTATGGAGAGCGATATGGAGATTCCTCCAAAAACTGGAAATTGAGCTCCCATTTGACCCAGCTATTCCACTCCTAGGGATATACCCTAGGAACACAAGAATACAGTACAAAAATCCCTTCCTCACACCTATATTTATT
>PVKC010011173.1:0-24950 GCA_004027635.1 Crocidura indochinensis
AAAATAAAAGTCATCTTTGCAACAATCAACAGAGACAATGAGAGGAGGGCTGGAACTTCCAGCTCACTTCATGAAGCTCAGCACAAAGAGTGGTGAGTGCAGTTATAAAAATAACTACACAGAAAACTACCATAATCACATGAATGAGAGAACTGGAAAACCTGTCTGGAGTACAGGTTTGGGTGGGGTGGGAGGGAGGGAGGGAGGGAGTCTCGGGACATTGGTGGTGGGAATGGTGCACTGGTGAGGGGGGTGTTCTTTACATGACTGAAACCTAACCACAATCATATATGTAATCAAAATGTTTAAATAAAGAAAAAAGTTGATTAATCTATAATTGTCCCATGAGTAATATAATCAGCACATCACTTTTTCTGTCAAATTCTTTGTTAAATGTTAACATTAGGAACATGCCACAATTTTGATTTTTGTATTTTAGACAACTATAATTAGTGGTTATCAAAAGAATGCAAATGGCCAAGATATCTCTCTTTCTCTCTCTCTCTCTCTCTCTCTCTCTCTCTCTCTCTCTCTCTCTCTCTCTCCCCCTCTCTCTCTCAACTCTATGAGTCCCTGATTTATCTTATACATAGGCTCTTCTAATAGAGCTATTCACTCTCACTTTCTATCTTCAGCCCAAAATGTCTGTCAGTTTGCTAGTGGCCCATAGCCAAATAATTGCTGGGTCTTTTCAGCAGTCTCTAAAATATGCTGGAAAGAATTACTCTTTGCCACATTCACAGAGAAGAGAACAGTGAAAAAGCCTACCTACATCTTTGTGCACAAAATCTAATAGATATCCATAGCACACAAAGGCATCAAGAGATACAACACCTTATTTCATGACAGTTAAAAAAGGTCTGTAGGGGACTGAGCAATAGCACAGCAGGACATTTGCCT
This sequence comes from Crocidura indochinensis, assembly GCA_004027635.1. Classification (NCBI taxonomy): domain Eukaryota; kingdom Metazoa; phylum Chordata; class Mammalia; order Eulipotyphla; family Soricidae; genus Crocidura; species Crocidura indochinensis. The sequence goes on from PVKC010011173.1 coordinate 901, forward strand.
TGAATGTAGCTGACCCGAGTTCCATTCGTGATTTCTCATATGATCTCCTGATCATCACCAGGAATGGCCATTGTGTGCAAAGCGAGAAGTAACCCCTGAGCATTGCCAATTGTGGTACAACCCCCCCCCAAAAAAAAAAGTCTGTTAAGGAGTGACAGCTAGTATACTCATTTTGTGTGTGATACCCCCATCACAAAAAAAAAAAAAAAAGTTGCATGAAGGAAAGATCTTTTTTTTTCTTCGAATTTCTCAGTCAACTTGTACTTTGCCCAGAAATCATAAGAGTGTTAGTAACCTACTTTTGGATTTTACTCACTAATCCAGTGAAATTAAAATATTTGTTGACTATAATTAAATGCAGATGACATTATGGACCCTGAATTAATACTGCTATTACAAGTACAGCCACATCTTACTTGTAAGTAATAGCTGATCTATGCAGACTATTACCACCATCTGCTGTTAAGGTAACCAGTCTCAAGAGTGGCACTCATTTATATTCCCTATCCTGAATCTCAGATGAATTTTTAATACCACAGATGCTTATGACCACTAATCTCAACGTGCTGTCCATGGTGTTCAATGTGGGAAGTGTTTCAAGAGTAGAGGATCCTCCATTAAACTCATGCTCATAATAGTGACCTGAAAATAAGGGAGTTAAGAGATGGAACAACTTTAGGAAAAAAGCCCTCAGAAATTCACAGATTGGTGGATCCAAAGACCAACTCCAGAAGATGACTTAGCTTTGAGGGACCTAGTATTTCTCAAACACATTTAATCATGTTATTACCTGTGACTAATTATGTTTCTAAAGGCATCAGCATTTGGTGATCTAAGGGTCTATGGTCACAGAGCACCTGTCTGTTGCTTCCCTAAACTCCCAGCTCTAACAATTTCATAGCATCAAATGAATGATAATTTGTTTCCAGTCTGACACATTTTCCTATGTCACTCGCAGGAGTCACAGACTAGCAAAGCAGCACAGCTGTCACTCTTACATCACATTGGAGTCACTGCAGAAAGTGAAAAGTCATCACACCACTAGACTTCAATATTGAGTTTCTAGTGATGCTGCTCAAACCTTGCCAGCAATATCTACCTCATTATGAGGAAGAATCAACTCTTGGAACAGGGCAGCAATAAGCAGGATGTAAAAAAGCTCATGCTTTATTTGAAAACTTCATGCTAGAAAAAGTGAAATGACTGTGAACTAATAAATGTCCAGACTAATTCACTGCAGCAGTATTTGAATCAACAAAAGATTAAAAAAGCAATACAAATACAGGAAATTGGATAAATGAGTAATAAACTAATGTCATGCAGTGGAATATCCATACAACTGTTAAGACAGAGGAGAAGGATATTATTTATATCTAAATATAAATAATATTTTCAAGATATGTTGATAAAAAGGAAAAGAAATTTATAATATGCTATTTTTATTAGAAGAGATAAAATATGTAATTTTGTTTTGTTTTGATTTGGGGATACCCCTGGTAGTGCTCAAGGGTAACTCTTGGTTCGGCACTCAGAATTTGTGGAAAGGATAAAAACTTGAATGGGAGGAAAGGATGAGAAGTTTTTATTTGTTTGATTTGGAGACACACTGGCAGTTCTCAGAGCTTACTCCTGGTTCTTCGCTTAGAAACTACTCCCAGCAGTGCTCTGGGGACAACATAGGATGCTGAGGATGAAACCCAGGTTGCCAGTTTGTAAACCAAACACCTTACCCACTCTACTATTCCTCCAGCCCTGAGAGAATATTTTAACAGCATGCATCTTACAATGTAGAAATTGTATGCATGTATAACATATAGATTAAAATAAAACTTACAATGTCTACGTTTTGGGTGAACCCTTCCCTGACACCATGTTTCTAACTCCTCAGGTGGATGGGTCTGATGATGAAGGATAATCGCAGAGAAATAATTCACAAGCAAAGTTTCATCTGAGTCAGCTTGCTTTTATTCCATGGCTCTGTCCACCATGTGCATTTCCTCACATATGCTTTCTCTGCTAAGTCTTTTGCTGCTCCTTTCTCTGCTTTTTACTGCTTCTCCCCTATCTCTCTCCTCATAAGCTCCCTTTCCCCCCAAAGCCAACACTTCTTTATTCTTTATTTTAAAACAGCTTGCCCCATCTCAGGTGTGGTTGAGTCTGATCATCTCTAGGTGAAATTACCATCTCAAAAAGAAAGCTTAGGTAAAAGGGAATTGGAGGAAGGGTTACAATAACCCACCAAAGTCATTTCAAAATTCAAGTGCCCACTTTTCATTCTGCTTTTTGACATTTTTTATGTTCTCATATATTATCACAAAGTACAACTAAATTTAACCTCTTGCTTAGAAAGTCATCCAGCTAAGGTTCTTTGTGAGAGCCCAAGAATGGGCTCAGGTCATTTAGAACCTACCTGAACAAGTAGCCCTCAGTCCATTTAAAGCAGCGGTATCACCACAACATTTGGAACCTCTACTGAAAAGTGTTGACTCAAATATTTGGGATTTTTATCTAGCTAGAATATTTGTTTTATTTTTTCTTTGCCACTGTTATTGAGGAACATAATTATGTTAATTAAATTGTTAATTATACTTCTCATACCTATATCATTTCAACCCCCTTCCCAGGTAAGTTCAGTTATGCAGAAAATAATTCTTCAGTTCTGATCCTTTGGTCATATCTTGTACCCTTGCTACCTCTCTTTTATACTGCATGTATGTATGTATGTACGTATATCTCTATGACAACTACATAGAGATAAATAAAACTTATCTTCTAAAGTTAAGCTAGAATTTTTTCCAAACATGGTAATGTTAATTTCTATGCACAAACAGAAGTTGGCTTAATCAATTCTATTTTAATCATTCAGAGGACACACAACTGAAAAAAGGTCTCCATTCTTTGTTTCAACAGTATTACCCAAAGGGAAAGGGAATTCAACTATTCACTTTTGACTTTGAATACACAAAATTCTGTGACACAGAGTCTGGCATCCTAGGGCAGGCATGCCCCAAAGTATGCAGTTGCAATGCTGAACTCTCCACCCATTTCCACATGTTTCAGCAAACACAGTGGGGGAGAGAGAGAGACAGCAAGATAAAGCAAAGGGCCAGAGCACATGCTTGGCAGACACAAAACCTTGGGTGCAATCCTCAGCAAAACACAATCTTTCAATTATAAACAACATGGCTGGGATGACCCCCAAACCAACAATTTAAAGCTTGCGTGCAGATATGGCATTTATTCAATATATTTCTTCATATTAGTTCATATCCAAAAAGCAAACAAAAATACAGTTCTAAAGCACAGTGGGTAGGGCACTTGCCTTGCATACTTCTAAACTGTGTTCAGTCCTCATATGGTCTCCTGAGCATCACCTGGACTGATGTCTGAGTGCAAAGCCTAGAGTAAGACTTGAGCACTGCCAAATATAAGTCCTGAGTGTTGCCAAGTGTGACACAAACAAACATACACACACGTTTAAATAGTAAATAAATAAAATGTTAGTCTAAAGTCAAGTCTTTTAACCCCTTGTCCCTTCTTAGAAAGGTTTAATGAGTCAACACTGCTAATGTCTCCCAAGTTCTCTCAAAACACGAATTCTATTTCTCCATGTAAATAGGACAAGGCTAAGACTACTAACAGTGAGGATAGATAAACCCATGCCTCAGGCCCAGCAGGAGGCGCTTTGTTACCAAATCCAGCCCAGTCCCATTCAGAAGGCTGTTGCCTCTCTCCTCCTTCAGAGAATCAAGCAGAAAGAGGCAGCGGGGACCCAAGGACTTGAAACTGCACTGCAGCCTCCTGATGATCTGTTGGATATTCATAAGTGGCAGAATGATTCCACCTTTCGGTTTTATTTCAGTTGTAATAATGAGTTCTGAATAATTGATCACGGGGTAATAAATTATTCAGGCCGGCATGCAGTTTCCAAAGAATCCTGCAGTGAGTCAGCTAATGGCATAATAGGAGCAGGAGGCAGCCGCCCCACCATTACCCCACGCTGCAGTGGACTGGCTAGTAAGTGCCTCTCAGTGTGGGCTTTTCAACCTGGGGCTGTATTAAGGTCTTTTTGCATTTGGATAAAGTAGAATTCCCACAGGGCCACTCTGCATCTGTCCTAGAGTGTTCCAGGAAGATTGAGCCCTGACCTCTTCCTCCATTGAACCAGGACGAGTGCTCTCAGCCTCTTTCAGCTGAACTGAAAGATGAAATCAAGAATACAGACATGGGGCCAGAGCCATAGTACAGTGGGGAAGGTGCCTGCTTTGCACGTGGCTCACCCAACCTGCTGGGAGTAATCCCTGAGGTGAGCAGAGTCAGGAGTAAGCCCTGAGCACAGGCAGGAATGCCAACAACCCCATGCCCCAAAAAAGAATAAAGATATTGCTGCTATTCACAGCAAGCCCTATACACAGGTATGTCTATACACAAATACACACACACACACACACACACACATACACACACACACACACACCAGATACACATATTAGTTATGAGTTTCTATGCCCAAGTATATGCAAATATACAAGTTTATATTCAGCAACATTAGCCAAATAATCCCAAATTATATTTCTTTCTGGTGGAACTTATCTACTATACTCAGTTTTTAAAACTCTTTGAATGCTGAGAAACAAGAGGGATAGTATACAAGTGGTAAGGTACTATACTGGCACACAGCCAACTTAGGTTCCTTCAATCATCAGCACCCACCAAGAGTGACCTCTGAACACAGAGTAAGTCCTGACCACCACCAGGTGTGATCCCCAAAACCCAAACAAACAAATAAAAACAAATCAAATTTTTTGGATATTGAGTATCGTCTGAGCTCTTTAAAGAGAGTCAGGCTTAACTTCAAACTGAGTCAGATAACTGCCAAGTTCCTCCCAGATCTAACCCCCAGTGCTTCATTTCCTAAGTGATAAGAAATTACCTCTCTCATGAATTTTTCTTGAAGTTTTCATTTCTAAAAGTATGTGGAAAGTACTGGGAAGAACCGCTAGGTAGAGTTCACTAACCAGGGCTGTCTTTGGGAGATCATGATTGCGTGAATTAGCAGAGCTAATCTATTAGGAGTAGATTTATTCTTGCACCCAAGTGGATGTTCTTGCTGGTCTTTCCCTGAACCCACAAACTCTGCACTGAATGATGAGGAGCCAGGCACAGGAGAGAAGGGAGAGAGGGAAAAAGGGTTGTCTGGGTGTAACCCTTCCTCAACTCGCCTTCAGGAGAGGCAAGTGTAGTTCATTGATTAGGATTTAAAAGGTTTGGGTTGTTGTTTTGTTTTTGTTTTTTGTTTTTACAAATTCCTACAGTAGCGTGTAAACATCAATCACACATGAATGAAAATGCTGAGTGCCCGGGGCATGCAGGAAGTACAGAGGAAACTGATCCTCGATCACCTTCTCTTTAACCAGAGGTCCCAGGGAATCCAGTTTCACTCATAGAAGATTACATATCCAGAGTGTGTGACAAGAATGTATCATCTTACACTTGCACCTTTCTTCATGGCCTCAGGAAAGAGCTGGAAAGCAAAATCAATCCTCTTTCTCAGAATTAAAAACAGTAAGAGGGACTTGTTTGAACCCAAAGATACAAGCAACATTCAGTGTTGACTATCAGATTTCACAGTGATTATCACTAGCTACTGCAAAGTCAGCTGACTAAACAATCTTTACAGCCAGTAGCTGCAATTTTTAAAAACAGCTCCAGTAACAGAGATGCTACTTACACCACAGAGAGAGGCAGTCGCTATGTTGTGCATATTCAAACACATTATTTGAACAACTGTGGCATGTATATGTATATGAGCATTAAAACCATCTCAACAATCAAGATAATGAGATGCCTATTATCCTTCAAAGCTTCTAGGGGTTTTTCCAATATAAAAACTTAGGTGAGTTAGAGAGATAGTACAGCAGTGGGTGCTTGCCTTGTATGTGGCTAACCCAGGTTTGATCCTCAGAACCATATCACCAATAGTGACCCCTGAGCTCAAAGACAGAAATAAACCCTGAACACTACCAGGTATGAACCTAAAATTAAAAAAAATAAAGAAAAATAATAAAACATTTTTAAAGCAGGTAAGAAAAAATGATTGTACCCTTGCTCAACTACGGGGGAAAAATTCCATTTCACAGTATTTTAAAGCAGTGATCTCCCACAATATTAACTGTTTGTTGTTAACTTCGATGAAATGATTTACACGAGACACAGTTCTCACAGTTCCACAAACTCCTTTTAGACCCCTTTGGCATCAACAATAGTTCCAGCCCATAAAAATATAAATTCACAACAAACTAGTACCAAAAACTAAGCTTAGGAATAATGGACTATTACAAAGGTTGCTGCCATTTTTTTCCCTGTTGGCCTTAATGTCAGAACCATCACTCAAAATTCACTATTTAAACCTGGATATCAGGGCCACTGAGCTTCATCCTGGAAAAAAAGGCAGATGAGTAATAAACAGAAGCAGAAGCGGACCTGCCCTAAGAGTGCTCTGCCTTCTCATTTCATATTTCATTGAGCTAGCTATATAGACCTAGCTCAATAAATGCTAACTGAAGGTAAAGGCTATCCCAACACAAATTCTCAGCTCAAATACATCAGCATGTCACATAGCAGTTAAGGAGCTCATAGTGTATCCACTTATCCCTATCTGATCCCCAGCATCAAACTCAGGATTGAGCCGATGAGTGTGTGGCCCCAAAGACAAAAAAAAAATTGCTCCTAAGTGGAAATGCCACTCCCCGCCCCACTTTCTGATCCACACTGTGTCAAAGTAAACTGGTAAGAACTGAAACAAAATAGGCCCCAGAGCTGCTTAAGTGGAAATGGGTGAAGGCAGTGGGGCTTGCCTGCTAGATGCATGATAGAGGCTTAATGATTTTTGTGTCCTCCTTGCCTGCAAAGCAGCAGGCAGAAAGTCTCTGGGGGTCACTCCACTACAGCCAAGAATGAGAAGGGATGGGACCAGAGCAATAATACAGGGTGTAGGGCAGGTGCCTTACATTTAGCCAATCAGGTCTCAATCCCTGGCATCCCAGATGGTTCGCTGAGCACAAGTAACTTATTCTCTGCAAGAGCCAGAAATAATCGCTTGAGTGCTCCAGGGCATGACCTCAAAACAGAAAATTGAAGCATGAGGATGACAGACATGATCTCCTGCAGGTCTTAAGGTCATAAAGCAAAGTCAGCTTCAAACATGTTCTGATGCTGACCAATAGAAACCTTGGATTGAGACTGAAACAACAGTACATTAGGATAGGGCATTGGTCTTGCATGTGGCCAAGTCAGATTTGGTCCCCCCAACACCCCATATGGTCCCCTGAGCCCTGCCAGGAGTAATCATTATGTGTAGTCAGGAGCACCACCAGGTCTGACCCCAAAACAAAACAACAGAACATAAAAAAATCTTGGATTGAGTCATGAAGGTTCTTTGGCATTAATGGAAAACTTGTTCATCCTTTTTTCTCCACATTCTGTTCTGAAAAGATCTTATTTGGTGAAGAAAAAACTATTTTCCCTGATATTTCATCCATAAAGTTTTAATCTTGCCTATTATGCATTCAACTTTAAAATGCTTTATTTATTAAATTAATGGGACAAGGTAACATTTTAAATAATAGGCTTAGTACAAATCTTGCATTTTAAAAAACGGGAGCAATCAACAATGACAATATAAAGGAACCACTGTATCCAATTACATGCCTAATTGTCATTTACTAAGAATAGCTGAGATATTAAACCCCCACTACCTCCCACAACATGCATTTAAATGAAGACTCATACTCCTTATTTCCTGGAAGTATTCGCAAGTTAGCAAAACCACATACCTTCCTACACACAAATCCACCAAAACACCACATGCAAGGATCAGAAAGAAATGAAGAATAAATAAATAGAAGCCACAGGTCTAAAAACCTACTTTCTCTCAAACAGTGGAAGTATAGCAAGATACCATATTTTGTTTGTTTTTATTTGGGGGCCACACCCGATAGTGCTCAGGGGTAAGTCATGGCTCTACACCCAAGAATCACAAGTGGCAGTGTTTGGGGGTGCATTCCTTAATGTACCAGGGATAGAACCCCAGTTAGCTGCTGATTAGGCAAGTTCCCTGCAGCTATATGATCTCTCCAGCCCTGGAACAGAACGTTTTTCAAAGGCTTTGGTTTGCTGTTGCCTTCCTTCAAAATGTTTTGGTGATTCTGTTTTCAAAGCAGCCTTTTATTTGGCCTCTGCCCAACTCAAAAGAAAACCAAGATCTTCCTTGCATCCTATTCATTCTAAAATATTTTCTTAGTCGTTTATCATCTGTCAATATTAAAAGCCAGATTAAAAAAAAACTTGTGTCTTGATGACCAAGAAGACTAGTTCACGGTAGGAAGTTGGCCACAAATAGGTGGAGAGTGCAGTCAGGACAGAGAAGGGACCACTATGACAATGACAGTTGGAAATGATCATTCTGGACAAGAGTTGGATACTGAAGGGAGGCAAAGTGAAATGCATGATATCCCTTCTGTGACAAAACTACAAACCACAGAGTCTAAAATAAAAAGGAAGAGTAAGAGAGATAATAGAAAAATGTCTGTCATAAAGGCAGGTGGGGGGGAGGCTGGAGAACAAATGGGGACATATTGGTGACAGGAAATGTGTACTGGTGAAGGGATGGGTGTTGGAACAATGTATGGCTAAAACTCAATCATGAACAACTTTAAACTGTATATCTCATGGTGATTCAATTTAAAATTATTTATTAGAACTAGTAAAAAATAGAGTGTCTTCAGAGAAAGAGTGACACAGTGGGTAGATACTTACCTTGAATGAGCTGATACAGATTTGATCCCGGCATACCATGAGACCCCTGGTCCTGCCATGAGTGAACCTTGAGCACAGAAGCAGGAATAAACCCTGAGCACAGCTGGGTATGGCCCAAAAACCAAAATAATAACTATAAAGTAAAGCTCAGGGGGTTCCTTTACATGCAGCCAAGTGGTCTCAGAAGTGTTTCATCATCCACCTCTAAAATCAACTTCATTATCAGGATAGAGACAAGTGAAAGGAAATATGTATCACGTGTCTTCTCTTTTTCCTTCTCTCTTTCCACTATTAAGTGTTATAAGATGTGGGGATGAAGCAATAGCACAGTGAGTAGGGCATTTGCCTTGCATGTGACTGACCTGGATTTGATCCCCAGCATCCCATATGGCCCCCAAGTCTGCCAGTGTAATTTCTGAGTATAGATCCAGGAATAACACCTAAGCACTTCAACACCTAAAAAATAAATGCTGTAAGATGTTCAAAAACAGTAAAAACCCAAAGCTTAAATTTATCACAGACAAAAAACTGACAAATGCCAAGGGTAAGTTCAAATTCACTTTTAATGTGGCTCTACATTGCCCTCTTTAAATATTCCGAGCAATAGGTAGGATATTTGTCTTGCATAAGCCAGACCCAGGTTTGCTCTTTGGCACCCTATCTAGGCCCCTGAGCCCAGCCAGGAATGATCCCTTGCTGCAGAGCCAGAAGTAACCCCTCTCTGAGCATTGCTTCATGCACTCCCAAACAAAACAAAACAAAAAACAGAAGTTACAAGGGAAAGAGACCCTAGCACTACAATGAGAAACTGAAGAAAACTGTGTTTTCTAGCAAGGCAAAATCATTAGTTTCCTCCAAATTACTTTCATAACTCTCCACAGTGGAGCCACTGAATCCTATTAAATTAACTCAGCTCACTCACGAATTGATTCTGCTTCCCATATATACTCACTGGAGAGAACTCTGGTCATAATAAAGAAATAATAGCTTTAATAAGAGTACAGCAAATGGGCTCAATGTCTTACTCATTACAAATCTACTGATGCCAGGTCTGGAGAGATAGTATAGCAGGTAGAGCCCTTGCCTAGTATGCAGTGGATCTAGATCCCTGAGCACTTCCAGGAATGATTCCCGAGCACAGAGCCAAGAGAAAGATCTGGGCACTTTTGAATGTGTTCCCAAACAAAAACAAACAAAAAAGACTTACTGATGTTAGAATATTTCAAAACCCAAAAGAAGGGCATGTCCAAGTGACAATACAAATCAGAATGAACAGTAAAGGTGTGGGCAGGTGCAAAATATGCCATGGGCTGGCCACTCTCACAGTATAAATGTCCCCCTTCTACTGTCACTGAAAACTTGATCCTAATATTCTATAGTCTGTGCATTCCAAGAAGAACTTTTACTCATTTCTAATCATTTCAGATGCTATCCAACTACTACCATCAACTTATTTCAGGAAAAAATGCCCTTTATAGGAAATAAATGGTGAGAGCACAGTAAGGGAGATGTCCACATATAGAATGATGAGAAATAAATTCATTACCAAATTTCTCCATTTCTCAGGCACCAGAAACTGACCTGGAAAGAGATGAAGAACTTTTCTTCTCACTCTTGCTGAGCATCTCAGTAGAGTGACCAGACTTAGGACCAGTCCATAATTGTTTCCATTGTGGGCCCAACAGGCCCAGCTCTGCCTACTAAGTCTTGACATTTTTTTTAATTTTTTTTTTTTTTTTGTTTTTTGGGTCACCCCCGGCAGTGCTCAGGGGTTACTCCTGGCTCCATGCTCAGAAATTGCTCCTGGCAGGCACAGGGGACCATATGGGGCACCGGGATTCGAACCGATAACCTTTTTGCATGAAAGGCAAACACCTTACCTCCATGCTATCTCCCGGGCCCCATTTTTTTTAATTTTTTAATTTTAATTATGAGAACAAAGATGCAAAGAAAGAGGACAAGGTAAAGTTACAGTGGAAGGACAATCACCCATAAATAGAATTCTCAGAAGTCCCCTTGCTGATATCTTAACTTTGAACTTTCAGCCAAAGAACATTAAGAAAAATAAAACAGAACCCATATACAATTACTTTGTCCCTCAAGTCCCCAGAATGTAATACATAATATTTCTTTTTTTGACTTTACAATGTGCAGTAATGGAATTCAGGGGGTTACAAGGTAAGCGAGGCTGTGCTTTATGGGTGCGGGTCCCGGAGAGTTTTCTTGTTGTTCAGAGCCGGCTCGGCAGAAAAGAGGCAGAGCGCCTGCCTGGTGTTGTTTTAAAGTCTCTGGGTGCCCACTCGCCCAGCTCAATTGGCCCCACGTGGGTCAGGTGGGGACATCTTACCGGATGCTGGTCCCAGAGAGTTTCCTTGTTGTTCAGAGTCGGCTCAACAGAAAAGAGGCAGAAAAGAGCAAGTCTTGACATTTCTTAGTGATGCTGATATCAGCAGGTTGAAGCCCCAGTAAGTAAGAGGCTCCAATGAGGAGATTTACACATGCAGGCACCGGTTTCTACTTCTACATCTAAGACAGTTCCAGAACCTTCATCACCAACCCATGGAAAACTGACAGTGAAACTGAGCAACGAGGCTGTGAGCCAAGGTTTTGAAAGTATTTGACAGCCTGACACAATGCTAACATCTAATGCTTTAATGAGAGGCAAATGAGAGTCAATGCGATAGTATAGTGGGTAGAGTGATTTCTCCCATTTTGCTTGCAGCTAACTTGGGTTCAATCCCAGACATCCCACACAGTCACCTGAGGAATCACCAGGAATGATTCCTGTGCACAGAGCCAGAATTAGCTCTGAGCACCACTGGGTGTGGCCAAAAACCAAAACAATAACAACATAAAATAAAGCTTTGGAGGTGCTCTTCCACCTCCAGTCTTTCACACTTCTTTGGAGGGTGGCTGAATCAGGAAGCTGTGTTTTCTCAAGCCCTCTGGACAGTCCCACGCAAAAGTTCCAGCAGGTTCTTGCAGCCTCCTCAGGTCTCTTTGGTCCTCCTTGCCCCAGAAAAGCCCCAGTCAGCTGCTTGCTCCCAGAAACAACACTTAGCTCTGACCATCAAAGTGACAGCTCTGTGACCCATGGCTACAATGACAGTGTTCGAGTCAGCAATGAGGGCTCTGCCCAACCAATTATAGTAGGTCACTTGGGCACTCAAGTATCTGGAAGCCAAAGGTGTGGTCCCATATGGTCAGAGCCCACTGGGGTTCTACTCAAACATGTAGTTCTCTAAAGCAGAAGAAACCCTGAACCAGACTTGGGTGCTCCTCAGAGAGTAGGGGACATCCAATGGTGACCAGTATTGACTAGATGAAGAAAGAGATGGAGGGTTTTTTTTCCCAAGTTTTATTAATTTTGTGGAGAATTTATTTTCAATTTTTCACTTTGATGTGAAATGCCAAATGTACAAAAAGGGTTTGGTGAAAAGTAGGTCTCCTTTCACAGATCACCCTCCATAGCTGAAGCAACCTTGAATTTATTTAGTAGTTGCAAAAGGGTTTTGTGAATACAGCCAGGAAAGATGAGAGCTCCGGCTTGGCTCCGACTTTATGCACTCTTGCCTCTTTACCAAAATCTACTCACAGTACTTTAAGTATGGCTGAGCAGGTAGCCTCATACTACCTGGCCTCAAGAGCTGTTCAAGACATAAGATACTGGGTTTGAGGAGTCCCAAAGAGGCATCTCTTGGGAAAATGGATCTCTCTGATAAGAGAACCTGTATGTGGTTTATGGGAATAATGATCAACATTTCCCAAACTTGGTTTGTGTTATCTCTTCACATCTAGTTAGATCTCCATCTCCTTCAGAAACTGAATCAGAAGTCTGAGGTATGTGACATGAGTTTCTGTTCAACGTAGGCCCCAAATTAATAAGTAGCAAAGTGGGTGTCATAGTCAAGAGACTAACTTCTTTAAAGTTAACATCAGTTCCTCATTAAGATTAGCCATAGTTCCACAGATATAAAAATGGAAAGCAGAAGATTGGTTCCTAGGGAGGTGACTTATCTCAGGCTGTGTCCTAGCAAACACTGGCCCCTTCCCTTCTCTGCTGTGTAGTTATCTCAGCACAACACTTGGGAAAGGGGCAACTGTTCAAGAGTAATTCAGCTGACTCCAGAAGCTCACAGGAGAGAACAGACAAAGCAGAGCCATTGTCTGTGTAAAAACAAATGCAGATTTCTGTGAGGTTTTAAGCACTATTATTGGGACTGGAGAGATGATACAGCAGGTAAGGCAGTTGCCTTACACATGGCTGACTTGGTTCATTCTGCATATGGTCTCCCATCCCCACCCTGAGAACCTCAAGGAGTGATCCCTGAGCTTATAGTCAGGAGCTTATAGCCCAGAGCAGCACGAAACGTGATTGTGATCCCCAAACAAGACAAACAAAAATTGCTACTTCTCTTCTATGCTTATCATCTTCCTCAAGCTGAAGGTCTAAAACCACTTTCTTCTAGGGTGGGTGAGGGTACTCAGCCCATAAGCAGCTTCTAGTCCCTTCTTCTCCTTTGAGCATCCATAAAAGTAGAAAAGATGCTTGTAGAATCTCTGAAATGCACTCGAAGATAGGCTGGGTGCTGTCCTCAGAGATGGGGCCTGAGTTATGGGCCTGGATCAGTCTTGAATCAGTCTTGAGGCTGATTCTCCTCAAAGAAGGGGCCTGGATCTAGAGGCCTAGACTGGAGGATGGTTCTCCAAGTTGTTGGTTTTTCCAACTGAAGTTCTGACCCTCATCTCAGATGTTTGGCTCTAGGAAGAACCTCCCCTTACAGAAAGTACTTCCACTATTTTCTGTGGTGACTGCATTTGGGCAAATAACAATGGCACAGTACCTGCTGCACAGCATAGTAGGGGGCTGTGGTGGTTATGTCCCTAGACAAAATGGGTTAAGGGGAGGGAGATCTTAGATGATGCACAAAAACTAGTAAGAAAATGACTAGCTTGAAATGGAGTTGGCAGAGTCCCAACCTCTATCTCTGAGTGCATCCTAACTCCCAACCCCCATGTCAGTTAGCTACAAGGGTATGTGATGTTAATTCTGAATCTCTTGTGAACTAGAAACTCCTAAGAGCCAGGACAAATTTTCTAAGGTATCAATTTCTTCCCTGCTGTAGAAATAAATTCTAAATTGCCAAAAAGAAAACTGCCCAAACACATTAATCAAGTATAACACCTGTAGTTCTTCTTCTCCTCTTTCTTCTTCCTCTTCCTTTCACTCACCCTGTCCTCTCACTCCTCTCCCTCTTCTTTCTCCAATCCTTCTCCTCTTCTTCCTCCTTCAATCCCATAGCTAATGGGGAATATAAGTGAAAATAGAAAGGAATGTGGCATTTTCATTTTAATTACAATTCTGGGTGCCTGTGAAATGTCAGTGGTAGAGTTCTGCCACCTAGTGATATAACACTAACTTACAATTCTTAGGTGGCAAAGTTATCAATTCTCTTCTCTTCCATCTTTAGTTAAATTTAAAACCGTGTACTTTGTGAACCTACTTTGACAGAGAAGATCAGAACTCCTAGGTCATATTTCTTCTGAAGGTAGATATCGCCATGAGAGAAATATTTCAAAAAGTATTTGTCTTCTATTCATCGCCAACAATTAGCTAATTCTCTGCAATCACCTAGTGCAGTGGTCGGCAACCTGTGGCTCTTTACACTTTTAATTTGGCTCTTCTGTGTGCGGGGGCGGCTGCTTCAGGAGTCAGGACTCTGCTCCTAGCCTGTCAGTGCAGCCCCGGCCCCTGGCTCCAAGAGTGTAAGATGATACTCAGTATCAACCCAAACAAAAGTGTTCCCCCAACGTCATCCCTTCTTAAACTTCTTCCTTTGATATGTAAAAGCCGACTGAATATGTACTTCTCTCTCTCTCTCTCTCTCTCTTTCTCTCTCTCTCTCTCTCTCTCTCTCTCTCTCTCTCTCTCTCTCTCTCTCTCTCTCTACCTGAAGCCTCCTGGTTTTGGGAATTGGTTTTAATAAAGAGAGGTGTTCTAACTTTTTGGGCTCTAGGCAGAGAGTACAAGGTAAAAGGACATGGACTCCATGATCATCCTTTCCTGGCTAGCTTGGTTTATTATTTCCTGCTACACTGCTTCTTCAGACCAATTTGGGTGGGGTTTAGAAATACAGTACCTGGATTGATCTTAAAACACATATTTTATTTTGCACAAGAGTGGGCATCTTCCATTTACATCTTCTCAACCCAGAGTTTTCTTTTCCATGGATTCTCATGTTCAGAGTATTCATGATTAAAGTTGTGAGCTAATGTCCTTAAATGCTATTTTTCATATTGATTATGTCTTTCTGCATAATATAAGTGCCAATCAGCAATTTTTTGCAAGCATGGAAACATTTCAATATCTCCTCAGACACAGCTATCCCAGAATCAGATTCTTTTTGAACACGTCCATCTTATATCTCACTGTAAAAACTAATTGTGAAACTCCCCTGCAGAGAAATATTAAGTTCACAGAGAAAATGAACAATGTCTTCCAAATACACAAGCTCGGCTACCCATTCCTTGTCCAACTGGGAATGTACAAAGTCAGAGTTCTGCTCTCACAGGAACTGCACTACTTCTTCTCTCTTGCCAACAAGGCAAGAGAGCACCCTTCCCCAGAACAGCCACTTCACTTCTTCATGGAGAAGATGCTAATAGTGGGCATCCATACTCTCACCCATGGTGGTGAATATCCTAGATTTGATCACAATTGTGAATTTCACAAATTATCTTTATTGTGTCATCTGTCACAGAGTTTAGTTCAGCAGGGAGTTTTTCTGAATTCAGTCTATCATACAATGAGTGCATACAATGTACGGGTGTGCAAACTTCTGTTTCTTGTGACTACACAAAAGCACTGAGCCATGCACAGTGCATCATCTGTACAGACATCAACACATCAGATTATTCTGAGTGAAATTAGTCAGAAGGAGAGGTGTAGACACAGAATAATCATTTGTGGCATATAAGAATAATAAATGGCAATATGGTAATAATATCTAGAGAAAATAGGGATGAGGGACAGGAGGACTAGTCCATAATAGGAAGCTTGCCATAAAAAGTGGTGAGCTCAGTTAGAATAGAGAAGGGTACATTATGACATTGATAGCTGGAACATATCACTCTGGACAAGAACAGGATGCTGAAAATGGATCAGTGACATGTATGGTACCCTTTAATTAACAATATTGCAAACCACGGTGTCATAAATTTCTCAAACCTCAGTGTCATAAAGGAAAAAAGAGATAGAGAGAAACAAGCAAAATGACTGCCCCTGACATAGGCAGAGGAGGGTGAAGGGGAAGGAAACAAGGGACATTGGTGGTGGGGAAAGTGCACTGGTGAAGGATGATGTACATTCTATGATTGAAACACAAGTATGAAAAATTTTATAACAAATATGCTTAAATAAAAACATTTTTAAAATGTTTCAGGCACTCTATCATAATTCCTTTATGATATGATATCATATGCCTTTAACAAAGTGCCGCTTTTGTCTTTGTGTGTATTTTAGTTTGGTTTCTTGCAGCACACAATAAAGTGTCAATAGATTTTTTTTCCTTTCAGTGAAATCACTACTTTTCTCTGAAACACTGTCCTTGCTTTTAAAGATTGTTAATTTTTTTCTCTTTTACCTGTTTCATCTCCATATTGTAGGGTTTCAAATTTTCAGCACATTTTGGTTATCAAGAGAAAACGTTTTGAAACATTTTGCTTACTTATTATAAGAAATCAAAGCATTTTTCCTCCAGAAGGGTGTTCACTATCCAGAATTAACAAATGGTCAGTGAATTCAAAAATTTTATTTCATGGTGGATGTTACTTAACATCTATATCAGCTTAATCATAAACTACAGGGGAAAGGAAACACAATTTTTTTTGTTAGAAGTTATTTCATTTGAAAAAAAATTATCTGTTTTTGTTTAAGATTTTGACAGAGAAACTTTGATTCACCTTCCAAGCCTGTTGAAACATCGCCAAGAAAATAATTCTGATATTGACATTATCTATTTTAAAACAGCACGTTTAAATATGATGGAAGCTTTTCTCAAGAGGTTTCAGGATTTCAGAAACAGCAAAGTGACGTTGGCCTTTGTTAAAAACCTCTGGATGCCACTGTAACAGAATTAAATTTTTCTCCCTTTAATATTGACATTGGCAACTTTGAAATGCAATATCTAGATTTAAAAAACAAAGAACTGTGGAGCTCGAAATTTGAACGTCTTTGTGCTAATTTAGAAAGATTGGAGAAACACAAATGTGAACTTAGTTCATAGCACAAGTGGTCTGCTTTGAAAGACTTGGAGAAGGAAGAGATGTTGATTTTTAACACTTGGAATAGTATTCCTGATTCATATAATCAACTAAAAAAGCTAGTGTTTGCTGTTCTTTCCTTGTTCGGGTCTACATATTTATACGAACAATCATTTTCAAGCATGAATCTTATCAAGAGTAAATTGAGAAACCGTCTCATGGATGAGAACCTGGAATCGTGCCTAAAATTAAAAACAACAACATACAAACCTGACTAACTCAAACTTTCCAAGGAAATGCAAGGCCAATGTTCACATTAGTGTTTGTGACTTTGTCAGTCATCATCAGGATGTAATTTTCTCTACATTGTAAGGCAAATTTTATGGAATTTAACATTATCAATAAATAATATAATTCGAAAGTTTTTGTTTTATTAGTTGTGCTATTTGTATTCTCCTGACCTATGTGGATACTTGCATGCAGAATATTCTCAACAAACACTTATTGAAACTAAAATCAGTGTACCATCCTATGTATTTTCGATTTTAAAAAATGAGGCTATCAGGGCCGGAGAGATAGCATGGAAGTAAGGCGTTTGCCTCTCCTGCAGAAGGTTGGTGATTTGAATCCCAGCATCCCATGAGCTGCCAGGTGCGATTTCTGAGCATAGAGCCAGGAGTAACACCTGAGCGCAGCCAAAAACAAACAAACAAAAACAAAAAACAAAAAATACAAAAAAATGTGGTTCTCAAAATAAATTTCAATCGTGGTTTTGGCGAGATTTGGCTCAGTTGAAAATAAAGGTTGCCGGCCACTGAGTCCTAGTGCACTGAGTTTTATGAATTGACACAAATTCTTTTATTTGTATTTTTTGGAGAGAAGGAGGCCACACTGGCTATGCTCAGGGCTTACTCCTGACTCCATCTCAGGGGTCACTCCAGGCAGTGCTGTAGGGGACCTTATGTGAGGCCAGGGATCGAACCCAGTCAGTTCCATACAGAGAAAATGCTCTAACCTGCTGTACTAATACTCCAGCCCTTAAAGAAAGGAAATTTTCTTTATTTCCTTGCTTTTCTTTTTTTCTTTTTGGTTTGTTTTTAGGCCACACGCAGCTATGCTCAGTACTCCTGGATCTGAACTCAGGGATCAGTCTAGGGGCAGTGCTTAAAGGACCACATGGGAGTTCTGGGGGATCGAACCCTGTTTGGCCACATGCAAAACAAGAACTCTGCCTATTGTTTTCTTTTTTCTGGCTTCACAAGTCTCTTTAAAAAATCTCCCAGCTCCTTTCTTCTGTGGCTACAGTTGCTGCTGCAATGACCAGCAAGATGTGGCCCATGGGTGTTACACACCAGACACATCATGGCTGTGTTGCTTTCCATGTGAGCCTGGTGCTCCAACAGCTCCCGGGCACAGTGGCTAACATAGCTGAACTCACATTGGTGGCCTCAGTGGCTCTTTAATGTAGTGCTCACTGGAGGATCACACACATCAGTGATGGTGCTCAAAGGCTTTTTTGGGTACGGGGAATGAACTTTAGCCGTGGCACTCTACAAAACTAGTGAAAGTGCTGGTGTCCCAGATTAACTGCCAGAACTGCGATGATTGCATGTAGTGACAGAACCAGATGTCAAACCCTTGGCCTCGTGTCTGTAAGGCAAGGTAGTCTAGCCATTTGGCCATCTCCCAGGCCCCAAACTCAAGAGTTGGTTTACAATGCAGGGGGTTGGGAAGGACCACTCCTGTTAATGGAGACCTGATGTTCTGATGTCTCTATGGCCATACCCGACATCTTATCCTTGTCCTACATTACTGTATTACCCCAGAAGTAGTCCAGCATCAGCCATAAAAGGGGTCCACCCCTTTAAGAAAGACCTTAATCAATTGTCATTGGCTGGCTGGAGCTATAATTACCTACCAGTGAGGCTAAGGGTGGAGCTGTTCATGGCAGTTGGAGCAGCGAATTGTTCCTACTCCTGGTCTTTGTTTTTCTCCTTGATTTTGACAGACATTAATTTTGAATTGCTTATCCTTTACTTTTTATACAATTTCCTTTTACCTGGCTCTCAATCTGACCTTACCTTGGTCCCAAACCCAGCTCTCTGTCCTACTTTCTCCCTAACCAGCCAAGGGGTTTGTCATAAGGCCCCTGACTTCTTTATTAAAGAAAGACTCTACGTATCTTGTCAGAATTCTTGGCTTGCTTGCATTTTGACAGGTCGAGAGCCCTGCAAACTCTGGAAGTTAATGCACCAAACAGAACAGGTGACAAACTGAACAGTTTGACATTTGGAACAGGCATGTTTGTCTAGCTATTATACTTAAATTTCCAGTGGGTTTAAGCAATGATCCCATCTTGTATTAAGGCCTTATCTTACTGTGGATAAAATCATTTTTGGGGGCCCGGGAGATAGCATGGAGGTAAGGCAGTTGCCTTTCATGCAAAAGGTCATCAGTTCAAATCCCGGTGCCCCATATGGTCCCCCGTGCCTGCCAGGAGCAATTTCTGAGCATGGAGCCAGGAGTAACCCCTGAGCACTGCCAGGTGTGACCCCCCAAAAAATCATTTTTGGTCTCTTGGATTTTAAACAATATAGATCTAAAGGCAATAATGACCTATTCAATCATAATAATAATGATATGCTGAAATATATATATATATCTCCAGTTTATGTTGAAGAAAAATAACAGAATAACTAATGAGAAGCATCACTCCTTCAGCCCCTCTAGAGCCACTCCACTGGTAAAGGAGACCAAATAAAAAAAAATTATAGCCAATGCCATTCTTTCAGTACACCTAATTCTAAAACTCAGAACAAAAATCTCTTCTCCTGTAACCATAAAATAAAATCAGGTAGAGAATGCAAGAAAGAAGTATTCTGCTGAACTGATACCAGAACAAGCGAGAGGAGTTTACCCAGTAGAAACCAGGGCAGGTCTCAGATTTAAAAAGGTTGGAAACTGTAACTAATAAAAATAATGGCAGCCCCAAAAGACTCACATCTCTCAATCCTGACAATGATAGTACCACAGAGGGTGAGCCCTTAAGTACATAGTATTAATCAGAATCAGAAGGATATACCCTCTCAATAAAATAAAAGTTAAGAGTTCACCAGAGCTAGGCCTCATGAATTGCCCTCCTATAAGGGGTTGAAATGAATTAACTGCCTGACCAGTCAGTGGCATCCAGATTCACATCATTCTGAGTGCCATGGCTAAAGTTCATTCCCCGTACCCAAGAAAGCCTTTGAGCACCATCATTGAACCCACATCAATGAAGATGAGCTGACCCCACCCCCGAAGGAACCCTATGGGACACCTAGGGATTGAACCATGGTCTGTCCTTGGCTTGCGCGGGCAAGGCAGATGCCTTACCACTTGCGTCACAACTCCAGACCACTCTGTACATAACTTAAACAGTAAGTGCTGATGACCTTATAGGCTAAAAGCTCAACATTCTGAACACTGATTTCTTTTGGAAACATAGAAATGCATAAAATTAAATGAGAGTTTGAAATGATCACTCTGGACAAAAACTGGGTCCTGAAAGGAAGTAAAGTGATATTCATGATACCCTTTGAGCAACAGAATTGCAAAATACCATACCTAAAAGGAAAATGGTGGTGAAAAAAGAAGAAAAGTATCTGCTATAGCAACAGATTGAGGGGCAGTGGGTGAGAGGAAACCTAGAGAAATTGGTGGTGGGAAGTATATGCTGGTGAAGAAACTTTATATGACTGACCCAATCTCAACAACTTTGGAACTGCATAACTTACTGTAATTCAATTTAGAAAAAAAAAAAGAGTGATAGCAGTGGCACAAGCAGTAGAGTATTTACCTTGTATGTGCTAGCCTAGGATGGACCACGGTTCTATCCCTGGGCATCCCCCAAGCCAGGAGCAATTTCTGAGCATATAGTCAGGAGTAACCCTTGAGCATCACTGGGTGTGCGCCCCCCAATAAAGATCCTTGCATTTTTGCTATATCGGGGACATGTCCAGCAACGCTCAGACCTGGATTAATGTTTGGGGAGGTCACTCCTCTAATCAAGGCTCAGAGGCCTCACAGTATCAGAGATTAAATCTGGACCTCCTACACAATGAACTTTAGTGCTTCTTGATGTTTTTAAACATTACAATCTTGATATATTGTTTGTTAGCATTCTCTCTAAAAAGTGGAACACTAGGGGCTGGAGTGATAGCACGGTAGTAGGGCATTTGCCTTGCATGCGGCTGACCCAGGACAGACCTCGGTTTGATCCCTAGGATTCCATATGGTCCCCCAAGCCAGGAACAATTTCTGAGCGCATAGCCAGGAATAACCCCTGAGCGTCACCGAGTGTGGCCCAAAACAAACAAACAAACAAAAAATAGAACACTAGGGCCTGGAGCAGAGCAGTACAGCAGATAAGGAATTTGCCTTGATGATGACTTTGGTTCAATCCTCAGCATCTCATATGGATCCTTGAGTACCACTAGGAGTGTTCTCTGAGCAGACCTAGGAGTAAGTCCTGAGTACCAGTGAGTGACCCAAAAACCAAAAATGAAATTAAATATAGAAAAATATAATAAAAGTAGAGTACAGAAAAAACTTTTTATTGAGCAGAGAATTTGACTGTAATAAATGGGTGGTGGTTAAGGTTTTATTAGACTTCTTTTAGTTATTCCTATATTAGGGTTGTTTATTACTAAGATTACTCTCAACTTGAGTATTTATGCATTCTGTAAAGCAATTTATATTCCATATAAATATTCATATACAACCAAGTATATCTTTCTAAATACCCTTAATATCTAACTCATACATTATAGGTAATTGCATCTTTATAACATTTATAATATATACAAATATAAATCTTAATATTTTATAGACCTAGATCTTACTCAGATCCCCCTATAATTACAAAAGTAATGTATTACTTTTGTACTTTTTTTTTGTATTACTAATGTACAGATGAGAAAACTCAAGTTCCTATTCGGAACGTGAATAACCTTAACCTCACAGCTAAGAACAACACAAGTTTTTCTTCTTGACCTGAATACATCCAAAGTCTTAGTCTTTGTCATGACACTTTATTGCTTTTCTTCTAGCTTACTTAGGTGAACTGTTCAAGATCTAGCAGAGTTCCTAAATCTAAACTTTCAAGGGTCTGCACAAGTAGGGAAGAGTCAGTGGAATAATGGAGCACAGGCTGATGAGGCAAGAGATTAGGGCAGCAAGATGAGGTAGGAAAGAGCCTCATTAGGGCAAAAGGGCTGCCTGGGGGCTGGATGGTGGCAGCTACTTCTAATTTTAGTCCAGAGAAGACACACATCAGCTATATGCCACCAAATCTTCTGCTTGCTTTCAAGAGAAGTAAAGCCCCTCTGCTTCAATTATCATCACTACTACAGCTCAATTCATGAGTTTCAAAACCAGTTCCAGTGCAGGAGAGTTGCTTGGGTCAAACTTGGGTCTTACTCTCAATGTCTTATGTATATTTTCTAATAAAAATATTAGATATATTAGACTACACATATAGTCATAAAGATATCATTCTGTTCTAGAAGACAGAATAGAATCTTAGGATCTGAGGCACATCAGTCTTTTCAGAAGGAATAAAAAAACCTACAAAATCTAGTATTCTACAGGTGCCAGAAAAATGCTGGCCCATACATACACTGTACTTCACAAAAGAAGTCACTAAAAAAGAAATCCTTTTAGATAGCTCCTATTGAGCATGGAGACAATATAAAAACAGTAGTATAATTTACTATAGCCAAGATCTGAAAACAACTCAAATGCCCTTGACGACAGAGTGAGTATAGAAGATTCCATACACATAATGGAGTACTGTCAGCTATATATAAAAAAAGACAAATCTTGTCTTTTGCTACAACTTGAATGGGTGTCATGTTAAATAAAATAAGTTGAAAAGTAATAAAGCTGGATTATTTCAAGCACAAAGAAAAGGGCCGATGACAAGAAATTCTAAACTGTGCCAAGAAAACTAGGGTTACCAAAAAGAATGAAGATGGAAGAAGGGACAGGTTGGAAGATGGAGCAGATCTGGGGATGGTTTTTAGGACTTCAGTAGAGTAGTTGTAGCAGCGAATTTGTACCCGAAAAGCACAGACATCAACACTCTTATAAACTATGTTACCTCAGCATTAATAAAATGAAATAAACCGTAGCAGAGATAAAGTAAATCTTTGTGATACCCGAAACATAGTAAGAAGTAAAAAATGGTATATTGTTATTTCTTTGGGTTTGTAGGTTTTTTTTTCCTTGGGGGGGGGGTGCTGAAATTAAATCCAAGCCATCACACATGCGAGGCTGATACCCCTTCATTGAATTATATCCCCCCTTGTTCAGGCTGGTTGTAAACCCGCACTTAAATATCCAATGGTTGGAAAAGCTAGAAAAATCTAGAGCCTAAAAGCCTCTGAATAAGGAGCTAGAATAGAGAGGTAGTGTAGTGAATAGGATGCTTGTCATTCCCAAGGCCAATGGGGTTTGATTCCCCAGCATCCCAAAGCTCACCAGGACTAATTCCTGAGTGCAGAACTAGGAGTAATCATGTAACTCTTGTTTGTTTGTTTTTGGTTTTGGGGTCACACCTAGCAGCGCTCAGGGGTTACTTCTGGCTCTATGCTCAGAATTCGCTCCTGGGAGTCTCAGGAGCAAAAAAAAAGTGGGGTAACACCAAACCCTACCACTCCTTTTTCTGGTTTTGTTTTAATTTTTTTCCGTTTTTGATATTTTCCTTCTCTCTTTTTTCCACTTTTTTTTAACTCTTGTGGATATTATTCGGTGCTTTTTAAATTTCATTTTCTTTTAGTAGTTGATATCAAATTTTTTCTTCTCTTATCCTTAACCTTTTTATCGCAAACAGAATAGCATAACTTGAATCATTCAGCCTCATAAATTGAGGGGAGAAAAGGATGTCACCAGGACCAGTCATATGAATATGTAGTGTAAATGGAAAATGA
>PVKC010011174.1:0-24967 GCA_004027635.1 Crocidura indochinensis
TATATAGTCAAAGCCAAACAAAGAGAGTAGGGGGCAAGGCATACTTGGAATAGCTGTAATTTTCCATGGGAACATCTTGTTTTTACAAAATTAACAAGGTTATCATTAATCAAGAGGCCCACATTATCTTTGAGCAACAAAATACAAGATCTAATCTCCACTTGGGCCTACTCTCCCCTATCTTTACAAGGACATCTTGGAGCCTGGTGGTTAACTCCCTAGCTCTAAGGTATGCGGTTAGCTCCTATTTCTTTAGGTCCAAGGGCAAAAGGCCACATCTGCTAGCCGCACAGACTGGCAGTTTGCATGCAGTTTGTCATGTAGGCAATTTGGCTCAGACTTTCAGGACTTCATTTTGATTTTAGTGAGAGGGCTTTTTGGTTATGCCAAACAGTCTCCAACAGGAAATGCCAGAGTAGTCAGTAGGAACTAGTGCACTAATGGGCTATTTGTCTTTTGACTTTAGCTGCACTAGAGAATTAATGATAAAAAATATAATTTTGGAACTGAAGATACAGAATAGGGTTAAGGAATTGGCCTTAGAATGTGGGCAACTCCATGTTGTGCTACAGAAACACATATGGTTTTCCCAAGCACTGTCATAAGTGATCCCTGAGCAATGTCAAGGATTTTTTCCTGAGCACAGAGTCAGGAAGAACTCGTGAATACCACTGAGTATGGCCCTCAAATCAAAATTAATAAACTAAAATAAAATATAAAGCAGCATAATAAATGTAAATTAATAAATGTATTGGGTTCATAAAACAAAAGATATTGCTACAGACTAGGGAACTTTGGGGAGGAGGTGATGCCATCTGAAAGTCGCGGCTGCTCACAAGAGACAGAACCCTTTTATGACCTTGAAATCTCAACTCCTCCACTTTTGAAAGGGAAACAAATCCACATTATGTTATTCTATCACACAATGATTTTGTGAAGAGGAGAGAGATGTAAACACAACTGTGATAATTCCCAGCATTCAAGGAAAGTTGCCAAGAAAGCAGAAAAATCTTTGCACAGCACAAAAGTACACACAGGAGTCGGCACCCAATGTGGTAGATTATGAAAATATAAATTACCCAGAGATTATCTCAGAACTATTTGACTTCATCCTGTTGTAAAGAAACAGAAGACAGAACTAACTTTGGAAAAAGCCTGCTTTCCCTCTTTCCCTGAAGATGGGCTCATCAAAGCAGCGTACTGGCAGACTAACTTATATCAACAATACTGGAACCCAAATCCTCTATTATTGTGGGACACTCCTCAGAGTCTCTGAGAATATCATACTAAAGCAAGTAACCAAACTCAAGTTTATTAAGTAACCCCATTTTCCTAGAATCATTGTGGCTATTAGCACTCTTACTCCCCCAAAATGTTTCTGTTTAGGCAATTAACATGAAAGATTTCATTATTCATTATACTCAGCTTTACATACAGTATGCAGAGGAAGGCCACAGACACCCACTTCTCTATTGGCAGAGTCTCAAATAATGCTATGCTCGAAGACTGAGATATCTGTGGATAACACAAACACTATTAGATACTAGCATAGACAAAATGTCCTTTATGCTTTGCATAGAATAAACTGTTATCAATTATTAATTCTGTCTGGATTCATTATAGCTTGATAGGCGACCTCATATATATTTTGTTTATTTGCTTTATCAAATTATCAGCTGTCTCCAGATTTTTTTAAATTGAAATGACACTCCATTATATTATATAATTAGATGCATCTAGACAGCAACAATTCATGTAGCATTTTCAAGATGCCAGCGATGAGGATAGATTTCACACTTTACCAAAAAACCTATGACAAGTATTTCAAGTGATGTTCAAAATTCTGTGAATAATCTTCATTTCACAGGATAAGAAGATAAATTCTAGTTCATAATAATTGAGCATAAGTTTGTGTTGAATTTATGAGGGTTGGATTTAAGCTCTTCAGAATAAATACTCTTCTTTCCACCCTATTATACCCGCTTTTGTTCATGATTTTAATAATAAACAATAGCCTGCTAGAATGGGATGTAAATGTGCTTTGGAGTCTTTTGAAATGATTGCACAGTTGCTTTCCTTGTCAACCCCAACTCTGACCTGAATTTTTCTCCAGGAAGTCGCCTCTGTAAACTTGAAAGATCCCATACTCCAATGCTATTCAGGTTCTTGCCTCCTCCAGGAACCTTCCTTGTTTCTCAGTTCCATGAGAATTTGTTTTGGGGCCGGAGAGATAGCATGGGGGTAAAGCATTTGCCTTGCATGCAGGAGGTCAGTGGTTCGAATCCCGGCATCCCATATGTTCCCCGGAGCCTGCCAGGAGTGATTTCTCAGCACAGAGCCAGGAATAACCCCTGAGCGCTGCTGGGTGTGACCCCCAAAAAGAAAACAAAACAAAGAAAAAGAGAATTTATGTCTTCTTTATGTTCTTGCTGTGGACATATTATATAATTATATATTATCATTGTTATGAATTATTATTATTATTAATTCATTACCATTGAATTACCATTCACTTGAACAATTGTTATAACTACGTATATGATTGATACATAATACACTAGTATCTTTCATGTGTCTTGAGGATTTTGTTTTCTGGGTTACATCCAGTGGTTCTCAGGTCTTACTCCTGACTCTGTGCTCAGGAATCATTCTGAGTGGTACTCAGGAGACCACATAAAATACCAGAGATAGAACCAGGGTGAACAACATTCAAGGAAAGTACCTTTACCACTGTGCTCTCCTTCTACCATCCAACCCTATATATTTTATATTCACTAGGGCACATTTATTTAATATTATATTTCCCTAGACAAATCCATATACATATTCATTTTTCTGCAGCCTCTACCCCATACACACAGTCACCTCCATGTCTTACAAGGGCACAGACTTAGCCAAGAAGTGCAGATATAGGCACAAAAATGTAGAATAACAGGACAGTTTCTGGAGTATTGTTCTTCTTGGGAAACCCATGAATTTGAGTCTCTGATGATGGAACTCATCACTCCCATCTGTGATTAAGCTCCAAGGTCATGTAAAAATGAATAAACCAGCTTCACCAGCAAAGAATCCTACTTTACTATTTTATCCTTTGTCCTTCCTGATCCCTGGCACATTCAAAGTCCAAAGGGTTTTCTTCAAGGCAGATGGAGCAGGCTTCAGCAGATATCTCTTTGTAGGAACCTCTTTCCCTAAGGCTGGAACGTGTTAATAACTGTGACAATTCCTAAACTCGGACATGTTCAAATCTGTAATCATCATATGAACTAAGTTTCATTCCAGCCCTGAGCTGTAGGAACCATCCTTGTGGGGTTTGCAGATCAATCACGACAAGCTTTAACACTTCAAACCTATTAATTTAACTCATAATTCATAGTGTTGGCTAAAGCTCAGAGGGAGATTCAGGGCTAGACACATAATTATGAAAACTGTCATACCTTAAAATAAAATATATAATAAAATAGAAGATAGTATATGTATAGTACACCAATATGTGTTTCAGTGACAATTTTCTTTGCTTGCAATATTCTCTACCCAAGAACCCAATGGCGAAATACTTTATCTACTAAATTGTTTGTTTGTTTTTTTTTTGGGGGGGGTTAACACCTGGCAGTGCTCAGGGGTTACTCCTGGTTCTGTGCTCAGAAATTGCTCCTGGTTAAGGGGGTCATGAGATGCTGGGTATCACACCCATTTTCTGTCCTGGATCAGCCACATGCAAGGCAAATACCAATCCTGTCCCTCTCTCCTATATTTTTTCAATTAGCAATAACCACATCTCAGATAAACCTCATTGGCTATACTGCCACTGAGCAAAGCTTCCTTTTTTTTTCATTTTCTCCTTTACTGGGGAAAGAAAACCTTCCCATATCATTAAATTTATATTGTTATTGCCCTTACTGCTTAGTTCTTCCTATATTTCTCTTTGCTTTCTTTATCTTTAAAGAAAGCATAATAAATGCATAATAAAATAAGTGCATTTATTCCATATGAATCCATGATACTACTTCTTGGCATAAACCTCCCCCCAAATAAAAACACTTCAGAAGAATATATACATGCCTACGTTCTTTGTAACAGTACAATAGGCAAGATATAGAAAGGACCCATATTTCCAATTGGGAATGAATGGATACATACACATGGATATGTATATATACATATATATGTGTGTGAAATTATGCAATTTGTCACTACAAAGAGAGAACTAGAAGGTAGTATCAAAAGTGAAGTAAGTCAAAAGGAAAGGTATAGACAACAAATGATCTCTTTACACATGAGAGTTAAAGTTGTATATTAAGAGACCAAAATAGCCAAAGACCATAGAAATGTCTACAAAACTAAATTTAAAGGTATGGAGGATTTAAAGAAGAGAGTCATTGGTACCTTGATGGAGGAAAGTCGCTGCTCCACTGATGTGTGTGGTGTTAGAATAGTGAACAATCGAAACCATAATGGATAGTATTGTGAATCACAGTGCTTCAATAAATTTTTTAAAGTAAATTTTAAAAAAAGTATGAAAGAGTAAAGGAAATCAGGAATTTGTTCAGTAAAATAGGTCCCCCTCTTAATTTTCTTTTTACAAAAGCCAAGGCAAATTATGCTTTGATTTTTGCCAATAGCGTTTTCTTAATAATGTTATGTTATTGAATCCTGTGATCAGAGGAAACACTTATTTTTATGACTCCGGGTTAGCTGGTATAAATTTGGATGAGGGGTGATCACTTGAAAATTTAAAAGAAAGTGGACAGTATGGAGAGGCAGTCAGAGTCAGGTTAGTTGTTTAAAGATTTCCCTGTTAGCTGTAAGGCTGTGGTGCTGGATAACAGCTTAATAATCGTATCTGTCTATTTATAAAACAGGAATGGAAGAATCTATCTCCAGTTGTTATTCACACGTTCAAAAAATAATACTTGCACAAATCTTTGCACAGTACCCGACACAAAGCAGGCTAGTGCTATTAGATGTTGTTGAGGGTTGTTATGACATTGATTTTATGATCCCTTTTCTGTCATGCTGCTCAGATACATTCTCTGACAGATCTTTCAGGTAATAGGATATGTGTAGTAGGAATCAGGAAATCTAGATCCTAGCTTTGGGTTTCACCAAAACTCACTTTCTCATAAAGGGCATATAAGTTTTTCTGTGAGTTGTCTATTTAGTAAGAGGGTTACAAGTAAGATGAGCTACAATGAAGGGGCACAAGAATACTACACACATTCTTATAAGAGTTGTTGTTTCTTCTTGACTCTGAAACTATTATCACAGCATTGATATATTTCTCAGAAGATTGTTGTTGCTTTTTCAGAACCAGTTAAGACACAATACAGAAAATATATCTATCTGAACTGGGAAAAGGATGTAGCCCTGAGCCCAACAAAAATTGTTTGTGACTCCAAGATCATCCCACAGCTGTCATGTCACAGCAAACCAGCCACATGTAAGCAACTTCTTTACCTAATTACTCTAAGTGAATGAATAAGCCAAGACTCCCCCAGTAAGCATCCCAAGGTGGGATATTATAATCTATATCTTTGATCTGTTTTTGATCTGTCAGTCTATTGTAACATTCAATTTACTGACGAGTAATTGTAGGATGCCCATGCCTATGCTTTCTGTCAGAGCAATGAGCTCACTAAAGGCTCTATATCTATCTACCAAGCATTTATATTTATCTACAATAATAGAATCTTCCAGACTACTGGAACAATGCATTTTGGTTGAATGAAAAAGAAAATAAATAATTAAAATGTCCAAGGTTTTCTCCATGTTTCAACGCATGAGAGCACTGCGTAAAAACTACATTTGTTCATCCTCAGCATAGTAGAACCGAGTAAGTACATTTCCCCCTAGTTCATGAATAAACAGTAAAACTCTCAAAAATAATAAGTGACTAAATATGTTTATACAGTTAGTAAATAGGAAAAGCAGTATTGGCCTAAATCTGAAACAGTGGTGAAGCAAGGAGAAATTTCTCCTGTGAATGGGACAAATCATGACCCAAAGTCAAGAACAACCACAATTTGGTCTGAATTTGGAATTTACAATTCTTTGATTCATTTTAAAAAAATTATAAAGCATATGTACCTTAAAATATTTGTGTTTCTAATTTTCTCAGTACCTAATCTTGACTTGGATTGGAATAACAGGGTCATGAGAAAATAGTTGTTACATGACCACTGGAGTCCATAGCACATAACTTGTAGAAAGTTGTATGTGAATGCTCAGTCCTAAAAACTAAGTGCAAATATTTTTATTTTTAAAAGATATTATTTTAAAAACATATCCTAATTGAATGGCAACTTCAATTTACCACCTTATGGCAATCAGAATTGTAGCATTGTTCTGCAAAGACCACTCTGATTTTTAGCTTAAAGCAAAAAGTCCAGGGCCTGTTTGTTAACAGAACTATTAGCTGAACACCATGAAAATTGAAGCTCATCAAAGCACTGATTTGTTTCTTAGGGATCTGATAATTGCAGACATTGAACATTTTTGGATGAAAATGAAACTTAACTGGCATTATGGAAAATTTTAATCTGGTGACAATTAACTTGATTAATCTCAAGTGAGAGACTGGGGAAAGAAAGGAAGAGAGCAGAATGATCCAATTTTTAAAGTCCCTTTTCAGAAAAGTACTGATTCAGAATAATTTATTTGCAAAGTCACATTATTATGTGGAAAGGCAATAAATGAAACATACTTATGATTTTCAGAGCCATTGTTTCCCTTATTGTTACGGGGAATACATATGAGGAAAGAATGGGCAGCCCTTGAGGATTCATATTCATGGTAACTCAAAGAAGAGGATCAGAGATACAGCAGGAGAGCTAAAGTAAAAGGAGGAAGAAAGGACTCTCAGGACAAGGTGTGAAATCGCAGAGGCTGGCACAGAGAGTTTGTACCCCAGGAGTTGTCAATATTGTACATTAGGCTAAAGAAGGGGAAGGCCTCTGTTGTACAGGACACATTTAGAAAACATAATAGAGGTTTCCCCAGGCTATGTGAGTGAGCTGAAGCAAATATGAAATTGTAAGACATGAAATTATCTAAACAGCACAGACCTAAAGACAGTTGAAGTATCTATATCTAGAAGTATGATGGTTGCTAAAAAGAGATGCTATAAAGTGGGATGGAGCAGGAGAGGTAATATGGATTGTCTGAATATAAAACATTTATTTATTTTTGTTTGTTTGTTGTTTATAGAAGTGGCCAAAAACATTGCTCAGGGGTTACTTCCTGTTTCTGTGCTCAGGAATTATTCCTGGCAGCCTCAGGAAACCATTGGGGATGCCAGGGATCAATCCCAGGTCAGGCCCTGTGCAAGTCACGCACCCTAACCATTGTAATGTTGTTTCAGCCACCAAGACAAACTTTTATTAGAAAAAACAGAAATTAATACATTTAAAAATTGAGCTATAGGGGCTGGAGTGATGGCGCAGCAGTAGGGAGTTTGCCTTGCATGCGGCTAACCTAAGATGGGCCACGGTTCAAATTCCCAGCTTCCCATATGGTCCCCAAGCCAGGAGTGATTTCTGAGCACATAGCCAGGAATAAGCCTTGAGCATCACTGGGTGTGGCCCAAAAACCAAAACCCAAAAAAATAAAAAATAAAAATAAACAAAAAAACAAAAAACTGAGCTACAATAGCACAATTGTCCACCATAAAAAACATTGTTTGGAACCATAGGTTCAATTTAAAATTACCTTTTATTAAGGTTGGTTATCAATGAATAATCACAAGTAAAAGTTAACCACATGCAAGAGAACCTGTTTCTACTGAACTATCATAGTAGAGGGCAAAGAACATTTAAAATAAAATAGTTGCAGTTTGGGATTAATGACCCTAGACAAGTTACTGGGCCCTATTGTGTTTCTTCTGTAATACTCAGAGATGTGAAACTAATACTGCCCATGCAACTAGTTAAAATAAAAGGATAGTAATTAAATTTAAAACTCAAGCAATATTTATCTATTGAAAAGTATTCAGTTTTATCATTTAAGTTATTTTGAGCAGGATTCAAAGATTATGATAATTAAAAATAGAAAACATTAATGTGTCTATTGGCTCCAAATGATGGATGTCTCAAACTATGTTTTTTAAGTACTTTTCTTTCTTCTACAAAGAGAAATCTGGAATCAAGTTAAGAAGTGAGGTTGTTAAAAGCACGAACTATGACTCATTTAATACAAGCAGACACATAAGGCAGCATAGGCTCCATTCCAAAGTGAACTGTCACTCTGAGAATTTCTCTCAGTGGAAAATGACTAAAAAAGAGAATTTATTATTTATCTATAGAACCATGATTAGGAACTAGTGTTCTTAGTGAATAATCACATAGACACTTGTTAATCTGGGAGAGAGAATAGACTTGAAGAGCGAACAAGGATATACATAAGTGTCAAAAGAAGAAGATTATGAAATTGAGAAAGATGAAGAACAAGAGAGAGCAAGCAATACCTGCAAAGAAAGTTATGTAGGGAGATTCTCATGACAAAGGTTTTCAAAGATGTTCAAAAGGAGGGAGCAAGAGAAATGATGCAAACACAAGAGAATATTAAACGACTCTACATTAAAAAGACAAGATAAAAGGCTCCACCTTTCTAAACCATCTATTATTGTCTTTGGCCCTGAGCAGGCACTTTTACATCTTTTCTCTTTCAGCTACTCCAATGCATAAATTACAATCAGCTGTCACCTTTTATGTTCATGACTATTTCAGAATACCTTCATTATTACCAAACACAGATTTTCTTTTAGGGAGTTCCATAAATAGCTACGTTTCCATAGCCATGTTTCTGTATTACCATA
Source organism: Crocidura indochinensis (assembly GCA_004027635.1). Classification (NCBI taxonomy): domain Eukaryota; kingdom Metazoa; phylum Chordata; class Mammalia; order Eulipotyphla; family Soricidae; genus Crocidura; species Crocidura indochinensis. The sequence continues at coordinate 8,813 of PVKC010011174.1, forward strand.
ATAGAGGAATAAACACCTGGAACATCTTAGGTACAATGGACAAAATTCCTGATAACCTCAAAAAGAACAAGTTGAGATGTGATGTTTTTAGGCACTATCGAAAGTTGGAGTGGAACTATAGTTTGAGGTTTTACTAAAAGAAGCAGAAATAATCTTTATTAAAATGAAATGATGATGGTTACAGGATTGTATGCTGCAATACGAATAGGTCAAACCAGTCACACTGCTACCTGCTTTTTCATATCATATTATATGTAACTAGTGCCTTTAATTAAAACATGCACTGGAAGGGGTTTCCTTGAAGGTTTGAAGTTTGCTGCTACTTATCAATCAAAGTGCTGAGTTTATGCTAGTCTGTGTGCTAGTGCCCCATAAATAGAAGTTGTGTGGGTGGTAAAGAGTGTTGGGAGAGGCCTCTAGAATGGGCCTCATATTGCCTTCTAATTAGATGTTTCTCAATTGGTTCCTTTGGTTTACATGTTAAAATGATGTTTCCCCATTGCCTCTTCATCTGGTTTTTCCCTCCCCTTGGGGGCAGGCTTTGCTTTTCCCAATAAAAGCTGCTTTGGAAGCCTGGAGAAGAAGCTGCCTTCTTGGCTTGTGGTTCCACCTGATGGAGTGATCAACTTGTGGTGAACAACTTGTGGTGTGAGTTTCTGGCCTGCTATTCCTTCCCAACTATGTATGGATTATTTCCTGCATTAGAATTGCTGTTGGAGTTGCATCTCTTGTTCTACCCTGATTTAAGGCATGGGGATCCCTCTCCCTCTTAAGGATCATGGAACACATAACCCACCATTTCTTCTGTAAGTGTTGAATTTAGGCCACTTACACAGTATGAGCCCAATGGTGTTGAGAGAAGCTCTGAACACCAAACAATTTGAGGAAGAAGACTATTCTTTGTGATTTTTAGCACCCCTCCACCAACCCTTACCTTAATTAGTAAGACAGCTCTAAGATATGCTTTGAGGAATTGATTTTCCCTAGAGTAGAAGAAATCCTGAATAGTCAGAGAAGACAATAGTTGTGACATATTGCTTGTCTTCCTCAAAACTAGAAAAAAAAACATGCGTTTCTTTAATTACTATTTAAGTAGTGATCAGAATACATTTTTCTCATAAAAACAGGTTGATGTTTGCTCCAGTATTACAGTACAAAACAAACCTTTCTCCTTAAGATTGGAGTTTCTATGTGTCAATTATTTGCTGGACTAATGATCCTTTTTACTGACCAGATGGAAACTACTCTTATTTCCAAAAAATAAAGAATGGAGTCTTGACATTAGAAGCTGTAGTTTCTATCCTATTCATGTGCATATTTTCCATTAGCAGTAAAGTCCTGTGATATGTGTGAGCTGAGGGAATATTCCACTTTATTAGGAGGAAATGATATATACTGTTACTTAAGAAGTAAAATCAAATAGCAGAATGGTTGTACATCTATAGGAGCTCTTTCTTATTAGTGTCATATAAATGCAAGTAGATACTTAAAGAGATTGATAATATAGAGGCTGGGTAGAACCACACTATCTGATTGACTAAAAGCCAATGTCAAGAGCAGGTATGACATTTTCTTACATATTGTGTTATGAACATTTTAATTCTAGAGACACAGTCTCAACCCCTAATAAACATGGCAGAATGCATGTTTCTTGCTCTTAAATCTTAAAGGCAAAGAGCAACATCTAGTGAGGTACGCACTTTTCCCCTCTTACGCTATCTTTTCAACTGAGCAAAATAAGTTAATGAGTCAACTCATTTCAAACCTGCATTGTTTAAATCAAATAAGAAACTCATTCTAGCTCAGGACCCAGAGCCCAAGTGAAAGTTGTCAGATTTGATAAAGTAGATTTGTTCTAGAGGGAAACATTCCCTTTCTATTTCGCAGGGTACATCTGTTTGCCAGAGTGCTTTTCCCAGCTAATACCAGTTTGTCGACAGCATTTGCAATGAACTTTAATTGTGTGCTTTACCTGACAGTTTTAATTGTAATCTGACTTCCTTTGGGTAGCAATCAGCAGAGTGAGGTAATCATATCTCCCCAAAGCCCATAAACACAGCCACCTGCGCCTCTTCTGTTCCACATTCCTTTTTTTAACTCCAGGATCACACGGAGCGTGGAGGAGAAGCCAAAAGAGGTCTGATGTCCTCAAAATAGCTATTCCCTATCCTGAAAGTGGTGTATAATTAAGCACAGGTGGAACAACTGAGGACAAAAATATCCCAATCATTTTCATTGTAATAGTGAAATGGTTAGTTGTGTTTTTCAATTAGAAAGGAATTGTACCTAATTCACATAGACTTCTAGCTGACTGGGTAGATATCTTAGAATGTTCTTGCTAGGTGGACTTCCAGATGATCATAAAGGGGCTTTCATTCTTACCTTCATCTAAAATCTCCATCCTGCTTTTTGGTCTCTCTATTCTATGAATGTTGCTCACATTCAGATCCTCAAAGCTTCTCTTAAAGATCCCTAAAGAAGAGTTCATCTGAATTTTGTGTGTCTAGTTTACCTGCATGCAACCTGGTTATTGTGGTCCTTGAGTAATCTTGGAGAAGGAAAGGAGCAGAGGCCATAATGATGTTAAAAATATCCAATGGCTTTGACTGTTCTCTAATATGGCATTGTCAACTTGTAAATGATCACAAATATTGATGATCCATTCACAGAAATGAATAAAGGAAAAGCTAAGGATCAAGAAAAAAAATTCATCAGTGTTAAGACTAATGAACAGCTTCAAATTGGTGGAAAATCATGTACAAAAAATATCTCATAAATATAAATATATGCATCGTGTTAAAAAATAGGACACTTCCAATAATTAGTGTGAATTCTTTTATGCATGTCACAAAATATTGAACTAAGCATTCATCTATAATTAATAACACTGTACTGGTTGAATATAATTGAACCAGTGAGAAATTACCTCACACAGCAATCTATTTGTCCAGTTTCTTGTTGTTTACCAGTTATATAAATATATTTCATATTGAGATATAGGTCTATGACTTCTTCCCTATAATTCCAACTAAAGTTATAGCGTATTAGCAGTATTTGAATTCTTTTGAAAACACAGACTACATACTGTTTTGATTTTCTTCCTGTCTCATCCCTTTTACACTCCTTTTCTGGAGGAAAATAATATTTTAACTTTTTATTTTAGAATGCTATAAAACTTGATCCTTATACAATTTACTTTGATATTTTATTTCTGAAATAAAAATTAGTTTTGGCTTGTGGGCCACACCAGTTGTGCTTGAAACTGAGTTTTAGTTCTGTGCTCAGGGATCATTCCTAAATGGTGCTTGGGGAAACCATATATGGTCCAGGGGTCAGCTACATACAAGGCAAGCACTTTACTCACTATGTTCTATCTGGTTGTCACTATATTTAATTTTATATCCTTCACTCTTTTATCATTTATACAGTCTCTGTCCTGCAAAATTTATCAATTTTTTTAGTTTAAATATACTATGTACTTTAAATAACTAAAGTTCAGAATTACCCGCTAACAGCAGATTTAATGTTTTAAATAGGGGTCACATCCAGTGCTGCAGAGGTTTTCTGGACACTTGAGTGAGATATTTGATCACAGATTATTTTCAAAAAATTATTTTGGGGGCCACATCCAGTGGTACACAGAGCTTATTTCTGTCCTCAGGGATCATGGGATTTCAGGGATGGAACTCTGGGTCAACCATATGCAAGGTTGACCTGCTTTATCTATGTCTAGCCTCCTGAGAGTACATTTTTGTTATATGTTCTCTACATAGAGATCTAACAATCAGCTTAACCTTAAAATATATAAAATTGAAATGTTTTTATTTTTTCTATTAATCTGTTTTTTATTCCCAATGGCTTTTTTTAGACCTTCCAAGGAATTTTAACCATTCTACTTACTGAGACCAAAGATTTTTAGCCTGCTTCTTTCCTCTAAACCATCTCTGAACTGCATGCAAATTTATATGGCTTTACTTGCAAAACAAGTACAAAAACTCACTTCTAACGTCCACTGCTAATAATTACTTATTTTGTTGTGACTATCTTTACCTTTATCCTAAAGAGCAGCGCACTTGTATTACGCTTGTTCAAACCAGGTTTGACCTCATACTTCCATATGTTTTCCTGTGGCCCCTAAAAGTGGTCCCTTGATGCAGAGCCAGGATTAATCCCTTCACACCCTCAAGTGTGTCTCCAAATCAAATCAAATTAAATCAAATAGTCTAAAAACCTTAATACTGATGTCCTTCTTGCAAATCTAGATTCCCTTATAAATGTTAATTTTATCAAGAAATTTCCTTTATTAGGGACCAGAGTGGTAGTGCAGTGATAGGGAGTTTGTCTTGCAAATGGCTGAGCATATGGTCCCCTACACCGGAGAAATTTCTAAGCGCATAGCCAGGAATAACCCCTGAGCATCACTGGGTGTGATCCAGAAAACAAAACAAAACAAAAAGAGAGAAACTTCCTTAATTAACTAAAGCCCAGTAATTAATTTCATACACACCTAAAATCACGAGTTTTTTAAATGTCCTAGAAAGTTCTTCATCAATACATCTGTGATCGCTTTCTAGTATTTCCTCCAACTCCATTCCACTTTTTCTTCCCCCAAGATGCCCTCCTCGCTATAGTTCAAACAGTCCAGCTTTTCAAAACCCAGGTTTTGTGTTTGCTTTTCTTCTCTACATAGAATCACTTCTTTATGTTTACACTGCTCATTCTCAAATACTGGCTTCACAGGTTAGGTACTCAGCTCTTTAATAAAATTTCTACTCTAAACGTGAGTTTTCACATCACCCTGAATTCATTACTTTTACTCCTAGAACATTCACTGCACAATACACTCTAGGGTTATGTTCTGTATCTTTTGTCCAGGTGACCCAGTCAAGATTATAAACTTCAGGAAAAGAAACTTCCCTATTTACAAAATTTTTACCACACAACTAGAACAATGCCTGGGACATGGAGAGTTTTCCACAAATATTTAAGTGAGCATGAATTCAATTAAAAATCCTCTGATTAGAGCACCCATCCCGATTCAGAGTCATGGGTCCATTGCATAATTTTTTTTAAATGTCACGGATTAAGTAGAACATTTCGAAGGAAAGTGGATCCTTAAATGGCATCAGTCAGATTGACACCACTTTGAATTTAACATTAGCACTGAGGATGCTCGGACCTAAAGGAATAAAATACTTGGTGTTAAGGGGAAAACTGTCAAGTTTAAGTTCTTAAATCAGCTAAACTACCTTTTAAGAGCATGAAGTAGAAATAAAGACATCACAGACATAAAAACTCTACCACACTAATCATGATTTTTCCATTTTCTAATTGTGTGACCCTTCCCAGTTTACTTATTATCTTGGCTGTTGTTATCTCTTAATAAGTGTATAATTATGTTATGATCCCATTGGGGTTATTTTAACAATTGAGTGAGTTTACACATGCAAAGTTCTACCATATAGTCATATTTCTATCCGTGTTTTGGATGATTAACATTATTATTTCATTATAAGAAAACATGGGCGTCTCTCCACTTCATTTTAAGAGCCTTTATAATCATAGTTCTAATAGTCTTCTCAACTAGTAAAATGATATTTAAATTGTCAACTTCATTTATGAAATGAAATATTATAGGTAAAATATTAACAAATCAAATAGACCAATGTGTCATTATCAGCTAGTGTATCCTATGAATGCAATGCATGAATGGAATAGCATCAGGAAATCTATTAATGTAATTCAATATTTTAAAAGATTAAAAAGTGAACAACTGTGTGATTATCACAGTAGAGGGCTGATAAAAGTTAATATTCAGGCTTGGGAAAAAACACCTCACTGCAATAAAAAATAAACCTTTCATACCTGAAAAGATAGTTCTACCCTATTCATATATTATGAAATTAAAAATGCCTAAATTTGATATTCCAAATCTTAATTAGATGCCAGAGGCAAGCTAATTATTTACTCATATCTCAATTTACTTATAAAAATTGAATATACTTGGGTACAGTATTTTTTGAGTACTGGAAAGATTAAATGAAGAAATGTATTAGCATTCTCTAAATTATATCTTACAATTAAACTAAATGTAAAATATGATTTCCACTGTATTAATGATTATTAAAATATATTATAATTCGAAATAATTTTTATATTATATTGATGAATGAAAAAACACACATTAAAAAATAAAATAGGGGCTGGAGTGAAAGCATGGAGGTAGGGTGTTTGCCTTGCATGCAGAAGGATGGTGGTTTGAATCTCGGCATCTCATATGGTCCCCCAACCTGCCAGGAGCAATTTCTGAGTATAGAGCCAGGAGTAAACCCTGAGCACTGCCGGGTATGACCCCCCAAAAAATGCCCAAACAAATAAAAAAAGAAAGTGGGATTCATAGTCAGACAAATAGTATAGTTAGTAAGGTCCTTGGCTTACATGCAGCTGACATGCATATCCTGGCACTGCCGATGTTCCTTTGGGTACCAAAAGGAGTGATACTGAATACAAATCTAAAAGTAAGTCCTGATCATAGTTGGATGTGGCCCCCTCTCTCCAAAAAATAAAAAGAAGAAAGAAGAAAGAAAGAAAAGAAACAGAGGCCAGAGTGATAGCACAATGGTAGGGCATTTGCCTCACACATGACTGACCCAGGACAGACATAGGTTTGATCCCCAGGATCCCATATGGACCCCTGCTCCAGGAGGGATTTCTGAGCCCAGGAGTTATTTCAGAGCACAGAGCCATGAGAAACCCCTGAGTACCATTGGGTGTGACCCAAAATATCAAAAAAAAAAACCAACAAAACCCAACAACAACAAATTCAACCACATAAAAGATAGTTTAACACAGTTTAACAGCTGAATTGAATCTATAGTTTTCATGAGGGAGGCCTTAATTTGACCATTTGTGCTGTAACATTGTAGAAAACTGGCTCAAAAGTACAGTAGCAGGAGTATTACCTGAGAAATACCACCCATGATTGAAAATACTTAAAATAAAAAAGATAAGGCAACAAATGAATAAAAGGAAGAAAAACATGCAATGTACAAATATTGGAAATAAATTTCAACAGACAATAAAGATTACACAAATGCATGAACATTATAAATACTCGTCTGAAACTATTGAAACCAATACAACGTAATAATCTATGTTAACATAAAATTAACATGTATTTGTTTTGTTTTGGGGCCACACCCAGTGACGCTCAGGGGTTACTCCTGACTATGCACTCAGAAATTGCTCCTGCATTTGGGTACTATATGGGAGCCTGGGGGATCAAAGTGAGGTCTGTCCTAGGTTAGTGCTTGTAAGGCAAATGCCCTATCACTTGCACCGCTGCTCTGACCTCTAATATGTCTTTTTTAAAATTATACTTTAAAAATCCTTGGCTAAAGCTGGAGAGGTTGAACCATGATTGCCTGCTTGTGGTTTATCTAAGACTCTATCCCTTCCATCCTATATGATTCTCAAACCCCATCAGCAGTTATCTCTGGATGAAGAGCCAGGAAGAAGTGAGCATTGCCAGGTATGGGCCTTAACACAAAATTCAAAACAGAAAGGCCTAGGCTGAAGAGGTGGGTTAAGGTTTTGCCTTGGAAGAAGCTAATCAGTTGAACGTGGCTCCACATGGTTTCTTGAGCATCTTTGGGTGTAGTGCTAGAGGTCATCCTCATCCCAGCCACTGCAGCTATGAATTGGGTAAACCATAGCTCTTCAGAGAACAATTTTTGAAACACTGGCATTAGCCAGGCTTACTAAAATTCATTGGGAGGGACCCCAGACTTTATGAATAACACTTGGGAGGCTCTCCAAAATCCCATCTACAAGTACTCATAAGGTGATTTTACTCCCAGAATTATATTAGTAAGTAGACTAGATAATACAGATATTTACGAAGGAACTAAAAAAAGATAATTTGTTAGAAAAACTAATTACTACAGAAATGTTTTCCATGTTCAATAATAAATTCCCAGATATTAAATATAGATATTCTCATGCTGATCAGACAGGTGATAGAGAAGCTTAAGTTCAGAATAGTCAAGAAGTTTAAAACAAAATTAATGACATATAATTTGACAGAAGTTGGGCCCAGATAGTTAGCACAGTGGCCTTTGCCTTGCAAGCAGCCGATCCAGGACAAAAGATAGTTGGTTCGAATCCCGGTGTCCCATATGGTCCCCCGTGCCTGCCAGGAGCTATTTCTGAACAGACAGCCAGGAATAATCCCTGAGCACCGCCGAGTGTGGCCCAAAAACCAAAATAATAATAATAATAATAATAAAATAAAAATTAAAAACTTGACAGAAGTTAATAAAGAAACTAGAATGAAATAGACTTATGGGCTGATAAAATCAGGTGCTTTCTAATAAAATGTACTTTTCTCTAACTTTATGTCTTGTGCAAAGACATTGCAACCCTCTTTTAGGGGTTCTGTCATCATTGTAATAATAGTCATTATTATACCCCTCTAGCTCTCCAAGCTAGCATATACCAAGCTAGAGACATGACACAGTGCTTGCCTTAGAGTAATATGAGGTCTCTTATTTGAATTCCTGGCACTGATATATCCCCTTGCCACAAGTGGCGAATTATATCACAAGGGTCTCTAGCAGATCACAACTTAGTGCATGTGAACTCTAAAGCCAAGTCTGGAAATCATTCAACTATATGTGTATGCACAGTCCAACTTAGTATACAACACAACGAAATATGGAATCCCTGGTGAATACTTCAACTGAGAGTGACTGTCAAACATAGCAATGACAAAAGAGAGTAAATCAGGGGAATGAACTGGTAGAACTAATCAATTAGGCAAATATGAAAATTCTGAATTTTTTCAAAACTTTTTGGTGATTGTCCACCGCATACACAATAGAAGTTCAAGTCATTCTTCTTTTCCTTTTTTAATAAATAAATCATTTAATTAAATCACGGTGCAATATAAAGTCCCAAAGTTCTCCATGATCGAGTTTCAGTTATATAATGTCCAACACCATTCACCAGTGGATACTTACCTACCAGCGATGTCCTCTGTTTCTCCCCTGCTCTCTCTTCAAAAGATAAATTCATCTCACAAATATTGTGGAGCACGTTTTTTTCTTAAATACTTTAAATATTCCTAACTCTGCTTTAATTTACTTTGTCTTTTTTTTTCTTTGGCCACACCAGTGACTCTCAGGGGTTATTCCCGGCTATGTGTTCAGAAATAGCTCCTGGCTTGGGGGACCATAGGGAACCCCGGGAGAATCGAACCTCGGTTTGTCATAGGATAGCGCCGTGTCAGTAAGGCAAAAGACTTAACTACTCCACACCATTGCTCCAGCCTAACTTTGTCTTCCAGAGATAAAATGTTGCAAGTCAGCTCTTGATGGGGTTGACTCATGGAGGGATAGAAGATGAGATCTTTCTCCTCCAGTTCGGGGCACACCTCTGCTACCGTGTTTAGCTCGCAGTTCTGAGGTGAATGCGGGGGTATAAAGCTATCAGGCAGTCAGGCTTTAGAAGTTTTATTCAGAGAACATGGCTGAAGCCAAAAGCCCCAGAATCAGCCCTCCAAAGAAGCTCCTGCCTTCCATAGACCCTTGCTTTTATACATCATAATCAGGTACCCCTAGGATGGGAGCAGAATCAGGTACCACCCTAGGATGGGAGCATAATCAAGTACCGCCCTAGGGTGGGAGCAGAATGGCAGGTCACACCCTAGGGTAGGGCACAATCACTGATCAGGGTAGCATCAGTAACATAATAATCCCATGGAAATGTTTACATACACAACAATAAAACACATGTTGGAATTGCTCAGGCTTCTTACCTACCTACTATCTCTTGGACACTACTTGGAACAATATCCTACAATATGTCTTCATTAACTCTGTTCTATACACAAACACCACTTCTCAAAACAATTTAATTAAAGATTGTATTAAAAAATAGTTACCCTAAGACTGGAGCAATAGAACAACAAGTAGGGCACATGGTCAAAGCAGGTTCAATCCCTGGCACCTCATATAGTTCCCTGAACCTCACCGTGAATAATCTTTGAGCACAGAGTCAGGAGTGAAACCCAAACTTTTCCAAATGTGTCTCCAAAACCAACAAACAAAACAAAGAAAATAGCTACTCCTTATTCTAATATACTATCCTTTAAGTTCACTGTTTACTACATCATACTTCTTATACCATATCTTGTAGATGTAAAGGTTCATTCATCCATTGACTCTGTTCATCTCACTGCAATAGAAAGAGTGTTGTTGACTATTATAACCTTAGGCCCAGTGTAGTGCTAGTTATCTAATATGCGCCTAGTAAATAATGTTGGATACATAAATGGTTTCTAGCATATTGGGGGAAGAGTGTCTTTTTAGATGTATTAGGGAAAAAAGGTAAAATAAATCTACAAAAGGCATTAGTATAAAATTAAGCCATCTCACATCCTGTCTTTTATTAGCGAAATATTTTTAAGAATATTCAGAATTCAGAATTAATTAAGGAAAAGTGAGATTTTTATCTGAAAATTAGGCAGATAAACAAAAATAGCAAATAGCCAAGTGTTGAAATAGCTAAGTTTATGTGGCAAGAAAAGAGGCAAAGTACATATGGGGAGAACACATTAGCATCAAATTTACATGGATAAGAGATTCACTAATAAGCGATGCTTAGGACATCTAATTTTAAAACAATCCCTTGGAGAAAAATGGGTGATAAAATAATGGCTAACTCAGACATGGAATTGATAGACCTTTAATTTCTATTCAAACTCACTAAAAATCTAAAAATATAAACATATCAGCATTATAAATATTTAAAAGTCAGTAATTTCAGACTATTAATAATATAATTAAGTGGAATTTCATTTAGCCTTTTCTGGATAAAGCATACATTTACATAACTCTTATCTGAAGAAAATCATGTTTTTTTACATAATTAAAGTGATAAAATTTAGTAAAGAAAGCTTGATTATAGGATACATAGTATTATAAAGAACAGAAAGTAAGATTAGTTTAAGTAAAAAAGTCACAAAAATATAAAATGTATGATATGTTTATGATTATAATTAAATATGATCCCAGGTACCACATATGGTTCGCTGAACCTCACCAAGATTAATCTTTTAGTACAGGAGTAAGGCCCAATCACTGCTAGATTAGCCTAAAGGAAAACAAAAACAATATACCTGATGAATAAATGGTATCTGTTGCTTATAAGCAGGAATAGAAGACTAAGCAATTTTCTTATTTTTCTATGAGAGTTGCCAAGGAAAACAAGCAATGGACTGAATAAAATAACATTTTGCACACAGAGAGAAGTTTCAGGTCCAGATTGTTCCAGTAGTGGACCTATGTCCAGCAATTCTCATCCACCAACTGGCACAGGACTGCTGGATTTTATGCATTTGACTTTACCTCAGAAAATAGCATTCTAGCTCCTTCACAGAGAGATCAGGTATGACAGTTTGGCTTGGTCAAAATATATAATCATTTAAGAACTACAAAGTGCACATTGACTCTGGAGTAGGAAAGGGAATCCTGTGCAAGGGGGCCAGCCCTGTATAAGTTGTGAGGTTCTCTGTATGTTATAAAGAAACTATTTCAATCTCAAATTCCTTATTTTTGATTGCAGCTGAATGGAGGCCAGTGTCTGTATGACTGCCTACGTAAATCTTGAGTTTTGTGATACTCCATGATTTATTCCATTTCAATGATCAAATTAAAAAAAGAAAATACATAAATTCTGATTTAACCATGAGACATTTGGGCCTTGTTTTCTTTTTTTAAACATTCTGTGCTAGAATTCTCCCAGATCACATTCTGAGTTATGTGTTTTCGCTTCCAGTTTATAATTGAAAAAAATGTATAGCATTCCAGTACTTTCTATTTTCTTGTTCAAAAATTTCTTAATTTAATAAGTAAAAGAGCTTCAGGAGTTATAGAAAGAGGTTACAAAATAAGACGGAAATAGGGAACGAAATGTGCCAAAGCCACATGGAAGTAGGAAGGCAAACAATGGACGCCTGGCTTTTGGCAGGCAATTGGAGTTTCTGGCCAAGGTCCTGAAAACCACTTTCCTAAAAACCACACAGCACAAGTGGTTCAAAATTTTCAAAGCCAAAGTGTAAGCTAGAAGTGAATGTTCATAGGTGGCCCCTCCTCATATTCTTTCCAGACAGGTCCGGGAACTATGAAATTAAATTGTCTGCCAATGGGGAACAGTTTATTTCTTTTTATTCCTTCTTCTACCTATAATAGTGGCTCAGGGATAATTGCTATTTGCAATGAATTAAGACAGCTATTATGTGAGAATTTTCCTTAGAAATAAGGGAACATCTCAAAATAAAGATTTCCTCCTCTAAAAGATGAGAAAGTGCACTTTTAAGGCTCTGCTTTGAATATGGCCAAACCTGGTTTGACCTTGATATAACATATAATTCCCCTAGAGCCCCTAGAGGTGATTGCTAAGCATAACAATAGGAATAAACCCTGAGCACTTCCAGATGTGGCCCAAGCAACCCCCACAAAATGAGAGCTAATTATTTAAATCTAAAAAAAAAATAATAAACATGACAGGGTTATTTAACATATCAATTTCTCCCAAATTATTTTTATCAAAAATTAATAAAAGAGGAAACAAAAAGATAATATAACATAAGAGCATTTTCCTTTATTATTATATAAATAGTTATTATAAATTATAATAATTTTATTATTTCATTTATTATTATTTATTTTCCCTTAAGGTGCATTTTCATGCACTTCACCTATATTTAAATTTGAACACCACATTTGGTCCCTGAACAGTATCGATGTGATTCTTGAGCAAAGAGAGCCAGGAGAAAGCCTTGAGCACTACCAAGTGTTCTCCCCCAAAAAACAAATAAGTAAATAGATAAATTAATAGAAATTTTCCTCTGGAGATTGAGTGATCTCACTTGTGAAGACTTTAGTATTGTTTTCTTAATGATAAGAGATCTCTGGTCATTATCCTGCCATTCAAATAACTGGAAAAATGTGAAGAATTGAAAATAAATGAACATTTCTCAAAGGTTAGTTCTAGTAATGAGCCGGTCATCAGAGTGATATTGCTATACTCATTCAAGTATTTTTTACTATATTTGACTATGTACACAGCATTGTGCAAATCTGATGTTAAATGTCGAGCAGCGGAGAAACAAAATAGAACCACCAATTCTTAGTTGAAGAAATTATGGAGAATAATTTTCTAAGATAAATATAAATCTTCAAGAAGACCCCAGAGCAATTTCACTTAAAAATAATAAAAAAAACAAAAAGCACATATCCAGGGGCTGACTAGATAGCTCCAAGAAATAAAGCACATACTATATGCCATAGGCTACTCATTGCTTGGACAACTATTGAAGCTGTACTAATAGGTAGGTAGTGTCTCATTGGGATTGACCTTAAGACATACAGGGTGAAACTATAAATAAAAACAAATAAAAAATAGATTCAACAATTCTAAATAAAATACCACCCAGAAAAATAAATTAAAAAATAATGCACAGTTAGGGTTTAACCTAAAATGATAAAAATTATTGATAAAAATATTTTATGGGCTTTAGTCAATCGCACTATGGGCTGGATCACTCTCATGAAGCTTGAGTGACTATATCGTGTACTGGGAATTGAACAAGTGTTAGCCTTGTTCAAGCAAGCATCTACCCATGGTATTATCTCTCTAACCCCAAATTAAAAATATTCCATTAGTAAAATAAAACATATATAATTTGTTGACTTTACTGCTCTAGTAGATTCACATTTTTTCTTATTCAAAGAATATAATCTAAGAATGAATAAACATATTTTAACATGATTGAATATGATAAAAGATTTACATGTAATAACAGTGCTGCTTCTAGCTGGAAACATAAGAAATTCCTGAGATCTAGAAAATAATTAATGTGCTGGTTCTCAACATAAAATTTATTATTTCTTGGGTGAATTGCATAGTACAGAAGGTAAAGTGATGCCTTTCAGGAGACCTATCTTGATTCAATTCCAATAGCTATATATGGTCTCTAAATTACCACCAAAGTGATCTCAGAGTATAAAACTAGGAATAATCCCTAAACACTTACTTCTAGGGGTATCTATCTTCAAAAAAAAAAAAAAGCAAAAACAAAAATATGTAGTATTTTTCTGGAAGTGTAGCCTCACCATATGACAAACTTATTATTTTAGTTGACTGTAAAGCAGGGCTAATGTACAAATCTATAAGGCACAGATTATTAGTAAACATGAAGAATGTAAGTGTTAGAGAGATGATACAGCAAGTAAGTGCTTCCTTGCGCATAGCTGACCTTATCAAAGTATGGTCTCTCACTAGTCTAGACCTTGGCCTATGACCTGTACAGCAATCAAGGTCTCTAATTCCAGAGGTCTGACTGAGACAACTGCAACTGAGCAGATCTCCTGGAAACATAATGAAAGACTCTAGCCTAGGCATCACCCTCAGATCAGTGCAAAGACCAAGACCACCAACTACAGAAGACTGATTAAAACATGGAATCTACCATGCTAGTGAAATAAGTCAGAGGGAGAGAGAGACACACACAGAATAGTCTCACTCATCTATGGGTTTTAAGAAAAATAAAAGTCATTTTTGCAACAATCCTCAGAGACAATGAGAGGAGGGCTGGAACTTCCAGCTCACTTCATGAAGCTCACCAGAGTGGTGAGTGCAGTTATAGAAATAACTACAAAGAGAACTACCATAATCATGTGAATGAATGAGGGAACTGGAAAGCCTGTCTGGAATACAGGTGGGGGTGGAGTGGGAGGGAGATTTGGGACATTGGTGGTGGGAATGTTGCACTGGTGAAGGGGGTGTTCTTTACATATCCGAAACCTAATCACAATCATATGTATATGATTGTGTGTAATCAAGATGTTTAAATAAAAAACAAAACAACAGTGATGGAACAGAATTTCTAAAACCATAAAGAAAGATTCCACCCTAGGCTCCTTCCTCTGACCTGTGCAAATAACAAGCTCTCTAGTTACAGAGGCCTGATTTTATTATCAATAACTAGGCAGAAGGAAAGTTTCCAGACATCACAAAAGGACCAAGGGGAGAGAATAAGAGCATGTATGGAGCCTATAGTTATTCTCATGACAGTATGCTTCAAGGGTGGAGAAACCCTGTATCTTCAGGGAATTCCCTTTCTAATCTCCCCAATATTTACTGTGCCTATGCAACAAAAAAACCCACACAAATTAGTTTTTTGTTATTGTTGTTGCTTGTTTTGTTTTTGAGGTTTTTTGTTTGTTTGTTTTGTGCTTTGTTTTGTTTTTGTGTTGGGACCAAGGTTATTATTTGATTGTTGTCTTTATTGCTGTGGTGCTTATTGCTGTGATGCTTTTTTTTATTGATTTTTTGTATTCTTATGTTTTTCTTCCTTTTCCCCTTTCTTCTCTTAAATTGATATTAATAGCCTCTAGAAGGACCCCTCCAGTTATTTTGCTGGTTTGATTTTTACCCCCACCCTTTTTTCTTTCCTTCTAACAGAACCACATAACTTTAACCATCTTGTTCTGCCTCACATATTGAGGGAGAAATAATGGAGAGTACAAGTAGGGAGATATGGGATGCATGCTAGAACAGGGGTGGAGGGAGGACAACAATGGTGGTGGGAATGCCCCTGATTTAATGTCACTATGTACCTAAAATATTACTGTGAAAGATTTGTAATCCACTGTGGTCAAAATAAAAAAAATATTTAAAAAATATGGTCTTCTACACATTTCTGGGAGAAATTCTTGAGAAGAGTCAGGAATATTTTTGAACCAGGTGTTAGTCCTTTATCATCAATGAGAGTGTGCCCCAAATACTAAAAAGCTAAAAGAAGAAAACGAACAAATGTAAGTGATGGCAATATATTGAAAATAATTAGTCATGTATAATAGTTAGCTAGGAAGATATACATAAAATAATTACCTATAATTATACCTTAGATAGTATATAATATAAATATTTATTATTTCTCCCAATTAAGGAACATTTCTATTTAAAAAATTTAAACAACAGTAATAAAAGTATTTGAACTTACTAATTTTACATTTTATCTTGTTTTTAACTTAAAAATCTTTAGACAATTATATTTATATATACCATATTTTTTGAATATTTCGTGGT